>LDKF01003338.1:0-21393 GCA_001026735.1 Rotylenchulus reniformis | reverse complement strand
TTTACATATTTTGGACAGAGGGAGGGAGTGAACGGAGGAAATGGAGAATTCCTTACAGAATTTGGGGATTCTCTTAAGGAATATCCAGCAGAATTTCCAGCAGAATTTGGGGAGTGGATATCCCCATCCACTCCACATCCGCTCCCTTAGACCATCCGGGATTTACCGCACTAGCCCCAGCCTATAACCCAATATTTGGGGAAGGGACTCTTAGCTCTTAGCTTATAGAATATTTCATTAATTACCACAAAAACGGTAAATCTCCCTAAACTCAAAGGCTTAATTTAAAATTACACATTTATTACAGGAATCTCACTTACTTATGAAATTAATGACATCATAAAAACTTTTTATCCAATTTTACCGCCTTTTTTATAATTGCATAAATGACTTTATGACTTTAATTTTTCGACTCTTTGAATGGATGGGGGGGGGGGAGAGGCAGAGAGACCGCAGCAGAGGGGCAACGAAGGATGTGCACAGCAGGGAAAGAGATGGCGGAGGGAAGAGTACTGGAGGAAGAGAATTTCCAAGAGAATTTGGAGATTCCCTTAAGGATTCTCCACCAGAATTTCCAGCAGAATTTGAGGATGGAACTCGCCACCTACTTCCCCCATTTTTAATTACAATAAAAAGCCCCGAGTAACCATCACAATTAAAATGAATTTATCTCAAATAAATGTTAAGTGAAATGAAAATTATTTTTACAAATATGGAATATTATTGGTGAATATTTATTATCGCAAAAGCATTGATCTTGCATTTGATCGTATGCCTTCTTACTTTTTCTTTGGAGGAGCCATCAGATCGGCGGATCGGCAATTGACCCATGCGCACTCCTCGCACATTTCGAAGCTGATGTTGAAGCGTCCGTTCTCTCCCCGCGCCACCTTCTGCTTGTTCCAGTAGAGTTTCCTCCAGTCCGCTAAAATTAAATTTATGCTAAAAATTTTGAAATCGAATATACTTACAGTCGCAGAGGTAGACTCCCAGCATGAATTTCCCTTTTAGGATTTTCCAGCTCTCCTTTTCATTCACTTCATGCTTCTTTGGAAGTGCCGATGGTGCAGGCAATCCCTTCTTTCCATCAATTTCCACAGTGAGTTGAGCATCCGATGCATCATCACTCAATTCAATCACTTCGGTAGCTTCATCCTCAGCTTTTGCAGATCGCTTGCGCTTGCTGAGCCATTCAGATTCTACATTTTTAAGCGGGGAAGACATTTTATAGCACGGAATATTTTTTTAGCTAAAAGGAGGATAATTAAGTTAAAAAAAATGCAAAGGCTTCGTATTCAAAATTAATTTTTATGGAAAATATTTTAAGGATTTTCTCATTAATGGAATATTTTTTATTGAGAAAATAATATAAACTATTTTATAATAATTTTGCAAAACCTCAAAAGAAAATTTTTTGAAACAATAAATGATTTCATCTGAAATTTTGAGGGACCATCTTTTTAAAATGGAATTTTATTTTGGGGACCATCTCGTTTAAATGAATATTTTATATGAACAAAGGGAGCCAGGAGGGTGGGAAATGGGAGTGAGGGGAGGGAGATGGGAGCCAGGAGGGAGGGAAATAGGAGCCAGGAGGGAGGGAGAAATGATGCCAGATGCCCTGTGGCATAAATGAATGAATGAATGAGGATAGCATCTGGCTTCCACCTCCCTTTAGCCCCGCCCACTCCATCATCCTTTCAGCAAGCCCCGCCCACTCCATAAGCAAATAACCAAATAACATTTTATTCAACATTTTCTTTACGAAANATCATCACTCAATTCAATCACTTCGGTAGCTTCATCCTCAGCTTTTGCAGATCGCTTGCGCTTGCTGAGCCATTCAGATTCTACATTTTTAAGCGGGGAAGACATTTTATAGCACGGAATATTTTTTTAGCTAAAAGGAGGATAATTAAGTTAAAAAAAATGCAAAGGCTTCGTATTCAAAATTAATTTATGGAAAATATTTTAAGGATTTTCTCATTAATGGAATATTTTTTATTGAGAAAATAATATAAACTATTTTATAATAATTTTGCAAAACCTCAAAAGAAAATTTTTTGAAACAATAAATGATTTCATCTGAAATTTTGAGGGACCATCTTTTTAAAATGGAATTTTATTTTGGGGAAAATATGTTTTTATTTTATGAGAACAAATTGAATATTTTAAGGGACCGTCGCGTTTAAATGAATATTATATTAAAATTATGAATATTTTTTGACAAAACAAATAAGAGGAATTCTCGAAAATAAAATAGAGACGGAGGAGGGAATTCATGAAGCCAAGAACGAACGAATGAATGAATGAGGAAATCATCTGGCTTCCAGCCATATTTTTAGCCCCGCCCATTCAGCACTCCAAAACTTGAATTTCCATTCCACTTAAGCTCCGCCCATTCCATAAGCTTGACAATTAACCAAATAAAATTTATTCAACATTTTCTTTACGAAAAATCCGTATCGATGGATCCAACTGCATACGGAGATATTTCGGAAGGAGGCGCATGGAATCAAGGATTGAGAGCTTATCAACTTTTTCTTTGCAACTTTTCTCTCTCTTCTCTTTTTTCCGTTATTTTTCTCTATCAATTCAGTGAAAGATTCGCATCGAAATGGGCGTGGCCTAATTTTTGCCACATGAACTATTCAATCGCTCATTCATTCATGCAATCATTCTTTTTTTTTCACGCATTTTTTTTTAATCACACATTCATTCAATTTCTCAATCATTTTCAGTTGTTCCATATTCTTAATTTTATTCTAACGCTAATTAATCATGGTTTTGGTGAGCGAAAAATGCTCGCAACTCCTCAAATGCAAAGTTTCGGCACTTCGGGATCGACTCCGGCACCCTGCGGACCGCGCTTTCGTTTCGGCCAAGTTAAAAGGGCGCACTGTCCGTACTACCTATGAGGACCGGAATGGATTCAAAAAATCATTCACATTCGGAGGATTGACGCAACAGGGAGCAGATATCCTAATGGCCTACGGACGCTTGCCTCGCCCTTTTGCAATCTGCGTAGCGGCATACTACTACACACGACACCGAATCAGAGTATTAAGGTTATGGAAAACCAAATCAAAGGATTTTAAGCTTCACCACCCGTATCATGTCTGCGTCATCGAGAAATTCCCAGATGAAGCTGAGGACCGCTACTTTCCGCTCGAACTTTTAGAATTGGTGGAAGTGGAATCATCTCTCCCTACTTGGCTGGGTGCCAATCTCTTTGCGGAACTGCCGATCCAGGACGAAGCCGACAAAGGTAATTATTATCCAATCAATGATAATTCAATTCAAAATTAGATGAAACAGAAGCGGATTGGGGGCGAGATGAACTGAGCCAAGATGTATGGTGATCATGCACACCCTCTTCACGCGCGTGCCCATTACACATGAGCATCATACACACACATACACCACGCATAAGATGTAAATTTGGTTAATATACACCAAAAATCCTTAATATTTCATCGATGTTAAGCTTCTCTTTCTTAATATTGCACTTTTCTACCCAAAATCTCTCACTTCTTCCCCTTAATTTTGCATCCATATACATCTTCTATTTGGTACTTGAATCTTCGCTCGCTTAATATTTCACCTATGTATATCTTCTCTCGCTTAATTCTGCACTTTTCTACCTAAAATCTGCCTCTTCTCTTACTTAATTTTACACACATGTACATCTTCCGTTCCTTAATATTGCGCTAATAATTATTGTAATTTAACCGAAAAATTAATCTCATAAACATTTTCGAAATGGGGAAGGATGAATTGAGTATGCTTGCCTGGTGATGCACGTGCGCGTACCCTTACACGCACGCATCATACACGCACACATGCAAAAATGTAAATTTTGACTAATTTACACCAAAATTCTTTAATATTTCATCAAAGTAACTCTTCTCTTGCTTAATATTGTACTTTTTTACCTAAAATCTGACTCTTCTCCTGCTTATTTTTTCAATCGCCTATATCTTCTATTCATTAGTGTTAAAAACTATCACTTCCAAAAGCTAATTTTTCACACATCTACATCTTCCATTTCTTAATTATGCACTTTTCTACCTAAAAATGACACCTTCTCTTCCTTAATTTTACACATAAGTATATCTTCCATTCCCTAATTTCACATTCATAATTTTTAATTCCTATCGAATAAATTACTTAAATATTTATTGAATTAATGGATAAATAAAATGGTTTGCGGGGTCACTGATCAACTTCTTGAAATATCATCTCAATGTTATGGAGAGCAGCTTCTCTTCTGCTCTCTGTAGTTCAAGCAAAGCTTGCTCCACAATCCAAATATTCATGTTTAAGCTCCAACTCTAAATAATTGAAAATAGAATTAAAAATTTTCAGTGGGCCCTACCCGGAACGGGTTTTCATGGCCATTTCTGGGACAGGACATTTTATGTAGAGCTAAAAATTCGTTATATGCATTAAATACATTTAAAATATATTTGAAATAATACATATGAAATCATTACAAACATTTTTTAATAAAATTTAATCAAAAATAAATCAATTTAAAAAAATACAATTATTGATCATTTTTAATATAACCAAAATCAAGAACATTGAATGTGAGGGGATCGACAATCCCCTTGGAAACGACAGGCTTATACATTTTACGAAGAGGGGTGGAAAATACGGAACCCTGCTTAATGGAAGGCCTAAGAAAATTGGGGTATTCAACATGGATGGGATCGATGCGGCCGGATTCTCCAAAATTAAGTACCCTTTCTTTAAAATTCTGGAAGCGCAGCCCTTGCTCGTTCACAACGTCATGCGATAGCGTCATCCTAAAATTATGAAGTAATTTAAGGTTATTTTTCTTGAATGCAAAAATACTTAAAATTATTTCAGTAATCCAAGGTTAATTTTCTCGAAAAATTTACCCGCGTATTTTCAGCACGTATTCCGGCTCCGCGTCCGCTGGCGCTCCCTTCCTCCTCAGCTTGAGGCTAAGAATAATTTTCGATTATTTCAAAGTTAAATGCATTTAAATTTTTACCCGTATTGTTTACAGCCTCCGGATACAAACTCCTCTATCACGTGGCCGGGGAACTCATCCGTGAATTGCCCCAAATGGGGGCTAAATTTATAAAATAAATTTAGTTTTCTCAAAGAAAAACTTACCCAAGCTCCAAGGGGTTACAGCCTTCCGGGTGCACATATATCAGGCTATCGGTATCCGTGTAGAGCAGAGTACAACCGGGCGTACGGGCTACCTTCTGCATAGCTTTGAGGAGATGAATTCTCGCCTAAAAATTTTAATAAAATTTTATTGAGCAAAAAAAAAGCTTACAGCCGATGTCGTGAAGAGCGAGATGATAATATTGCTGCATGCGTGTTCCTCAACCTAAAATAATGAAATAATTCAAGATTATTTTTCTAAAGACTTACCCAATCCAGCTTCTTTTGGTAGCCGATGAGGACGGATTCCGGCGTCAGTTCATCCAGGGAGCAAACATCTACGGACTTATCCGCAAACAGCTTTCCCAGATCTGATGGTTGATCAGTAACCAAGCTTTGGACAAGGCCATGGTTCTTGAGCGAGAACCGTCCCCCTGAAAATTACATAATTCGATAAATTATTCATGGAAAATCACTTACAAAGGTTGTTCACCGCAAGCTTGGCCAGGGCGCGCTTTCCGGGATTCCTTGCCATTTTTGTCGGATCGATGTCGAAGCCGAATTTATCCATGCATTCCTTGATAAACTGGGCCTCCGCTGCTGCATCGCCGGCAATTCCCTTCTCGAATCCACTTGCCTAGAATTATGAAGTAATTCAAGGTTATTTTTCTCGAATGAAAAAATACCTAGATTTATACAGTAAATCAAGGTTGGTGAAAAATGAAAACTTACCTCAATCTTCCGCTTCAGAAATTCTCGCATATAGCCTTTGAAGATGTTGTCATCGCCATTGGAATAATCCAGCACACGATAGAGATGCGTGACTTTGTAGCCTTCCTCCAATGCCGCCTCCAACTCCATTGATGTGCAAGTCGTTACCTATGTATTTGTTTAGTTTTATCAAAAATGAAAAATTACCTCAATTTGTTCCTTTGGAATAAATCAAGGTTGGATTTTCATTGGAAATGAAAACTTACCTCAATTTATTCCTTTGGAGTAAATCAAGGTTGGATTTTTTATTAATAAAAACCCTACCCAACCCCGCTGCCTGTCGGTATGGTTGCAGCAATAGTCGAACATTACAGCTCCCTCGGGGTATTTTTTGGCGCAACTCATGCAGAGCGGAAAGAGGAGGCGATCATCGACGCGAACAGGTAGCACGGGGATGATGTTTTTTCGCGGAGGCACAATAAAAGCCTTGATGAGGGCCAAGGGATAATCGTTGTCTTCGCGGCGAGTCCACGGCTTCTTCAATATTTCATCAATGATGTAGAGCATTGGATGTCCGATTGGGTATTGCGTAATAAAGTTGATGAATGGGTAGAGGCTGGTGACGTCGAAGTAGGAGATTTTCTCTCCTGACCGCAAAGCGTGGAAGAGTTTAAGCGGTCCCGTTCGGCCTGAGGAAATTCAAAAGAATTTTCCAATATTACTTAAAAAATCTCACCTCCCATGAACGCTGAGCGAATGTTTAGCGGGCCTATATCCTCTGGGATGCTCTCGAATTTTTCCCGCATTCGATCGGGAACAAAATCAAAGCCGAGCTTCCCACTGCATTCTTGGATGAATTCCGCGTCCTTTTCCTTATCCGCCTTCAGCATCCGGTTGATTTCGCACTCCCAGAACACATCCTCAAAATATTCAAAGTATTTAAGGTTAGCTTCTTAACAAAAACTTACAACTCTGCCCACTTGCTCACGAATAAAAGCCAATCGTTTGGCATCCTGTTCCCGGTTGATGCCAGCCTTCTTTCCGTTATTCATCATCTGCTGATCATTCGGGAAACAGCTTGGGCACGAGTGCCACACACAGCCTAAAAAGCATTGATTATATATATTAGTTTTTACAAGAAAAACTCACCGTTAACCTCAATCCCGTAGGGCTCGGCTCCTCTCGTAATCCATCCATCCAATTTGTAGTTCCCAACCTTCTTTTCACCTTCCGACGAACGGGCATGCTGCATGTCGCATTTCTTCTCAAAGGCATACCAATTCAGGAACCGAAGTGCAAGTAAGCTTTGGCGATCCCTAGGATTATGAAGTAATCCACGTTTATTTTTCTCCAACAAAAAATACCCATGATCATAGCCTCTGTCGCTCACAATTGCCAATTTGCGAGCATCCAAATGGTTGGCCCGGAAGTGACGCATGCAGGCTGCAGCGATGGTCATGCAATCCCGGAGGACATCGATGCCATCATGAGGCTTTTTGTAGACTGGACGATCGGCTTTACCATCAGCGGTCACAGCGGGACGCTTTGACACTTCCATGAATTCCGCGCGAAAAGCAACCATTCCTGCCTAAATTTATTTCAGTAAATTAAGGTTTGATTTTTAAATAAAATTTAAAAACTTACCATTAGGATCTCCACATCATTGGTGCAATAGCTAAAGAATCAAATTTTTCTAGCTAACAAACGATTTTTACCTGGCCAATTCTTCATCCAGCAAAAACGGTTCATTCTTGTGAACCGCAAACCAAGCATCAAATTTTGCCCGTGTAGATGGCATCATCCCAGCAGCCAAATAGTCATCTTCATTCAGCAGAATCGATCGCCTAGGTTTATAAAGTAAACCAAGGTTGGATTTTTAATTTTAATAAATTAAAAACCTACCCGTAGTTTTCCGGGCGATTCGCCATGTGGGGGAAGAAGGGCTTTTCTTCCACGTCCAAGCCGAAAGTCGGGACCTAGAATTATGAAGTAATTCAAGGTTATTTTTTCCTTGAAAAATTACCAGCGAGGCGAGCGATGTCGGGATTAAGTTGTAGGAATCGCGGAACACCACCAAAGGATTTTTGCCCTTCTGTTGTTTAATCTTTAGTTCATAAAGCTTGTTCCCCTTTCGGATCATTTCCGGAATGATTCCTTGATGAAACAATTCCTTGAAGACGATGACGTTGTCAAATTTACCTCCTAAGAAGTAAATCTAAGTTTCAATTTTTCAAAGAAAAAATCTTACCGTAGTGACTGAAGGCGTAAGTGGCGTATTTGTTGGGGAGCTTGTAGAGGATCCATTTGACAAAATCCATCAGCGGATGGCGGGTGACAACCATCTCATCGACATTGGTCTTCTGGAAGGCTCTCTCGCTGAAGGTGATGGTTCTGTTGTCGCCGCACACCTCGCACTTATGGTCTCCTTTCAAGCTCTTCTTCCATTCTCCCGATGAAATACAATCCGGACAGCACACCTTGGCTGCAATAAAGTTGGGCACATGCTTCCGCTTCTGTTGTTGCGTGGCGGGAGAGCTGGGATCGGCAAGCTCGTGCTGTGTCGTTTCCATATCAAATGCAACAAATCGGCAGGGCTTGTCGTAGGGCTTGACCTCCAATGGCATAATGTAGCAGCCCTAGATTTATGAATTCATTCCTAGAATTATTTTCTCGAAGGAAAAATACCTAATTTTATGGAGTAAATCTAGATTATTTTTTCAAAAACCTACTCTTTTTGGGTCGTGATAATCATGACACTTGTTGCACCATCGTTCAAAGCAAACATGTCCCTGGAAAAGTTTGCCTATGCCATTATTGCTTAAATTTAAGCTTACCCGGCCCTTCGGCTGAGCCTTGACCAAATAAATCACATGGCAATTGTCGCATTGTTTGCTAAGGCGACAAAATCCACAACTGCGGTGCCAGTTGTAACAATCCTCCGAGAAAAAAGTTTTGCCACAAGGAAGACAATTTTTCTCGTAGCCGTTTTCAGGCTTACACGGAAATCCGAGCCCCATCCGTGAACTTAAAAATAATTATTAAAAATTTTTTTGCTTTAAGCTTTTTTACCATTTGACGCAGCGGGCTTTACAAGTTGTTTCATGACTAGCAGCCCTATCATACGGATGTTCACAGCTGAGGCAGTAAGGCTGCCCGAACAATCCATTGATATTGCGGATTCCATGGAAGTGTTTGTTGTCAACGTGGTAGAGGAAAATTGGAGTATTGTAGTCGACAGCACCCCATTGATACGACGGCGCATATGATCCGATATCCGAGAACAGAAAAAATCTGAACCGGAATCTGCCCGCATAATCGTTGTTCCATTTGGTTATCACTGCCGGCACCCAGTCTTGCGCTTTATATTTCTTTTCGTTCAATGGCGCATTGATGGCTCGCATCAGATTCAGGGCATCTTCTTGTAATCGGCCGTCCTCCCCATATCGATTGTGCAAATAATCGTAAAAACGACTTTTTCCCCAGCCAGCAACTGCATGCATGAAGGTGGCGATAAGTGCGTAAAATAAGCAGCGGCCATCGTTGTTATCAATCTAAAATTTTTAGGACATTTTACAAAAAATTATCAAGAAAAAACCTTAATCAACGATTTTTCATTAATACGATGATGGGTTGTCTTCTCATTATTGCCGCCGACAAATTGGCGTTCGGTGGGGAGTTGGGCTTTATTGACGCAAGTAACTGACACTTCGAACGGCTCACCCTTCATAAATAAATTTTTCAGTGAAGTATATAATCAAAATCCTACCTCAACTTATTCTTTCAAATAAATCAAGGTAAGTTTCATTGAATGAAAATTATCTAAGTTTATTCCAGGGGAATAAATCAAGGTTGGATTTTATTTTTAAAAAAAAATAAAATCTTACCCAAAGCGTGATCCCCTCCTGCTTCTTGCTTTGCGCAGCCTTCAGGAACAGGTTGAGAATTGCCTCGGCATTGTTTTCATTGATCGGCCGAATTGGAGTCCCCAAAGCTGGATAGAGAAGCTTGCTGGTGACGACACATCCGAGATGATCGGGCTTTGCTCCAAATTTCTCAGTTCCTTGCACAATTGCTTCATCGATACAATGCTGGAAGATGCTCTTGAGAAGAGCTTCAGGATCATCCGGAAGTTTGGTGATGGAGAAGCGGGATTTGTTGTTGATGAACTTGAACTTGGAGTTTTGCTCCACTATGCCGTCAAGTTTGGTGACGTAGTCCTTGATGGTTGAACCGCTCCCACTTTGGTTTTCAGNATATTGGACCAGAACCTGCCAGCATAATTGCGTAGTCTTCCAATTGCATAAAACAAGAGCATATAAATGTGGCAATAACGAGATAAAGTCCGGCTCGTAAGTGAGCCAGACCCCCGTTTTGCTCTGGCAAAATGCCAAGTTGCGGGGAAAATGGAGGGAAAGGCTACAATAACGAGATAAAGTCCAGCTCGTAACTGAGCCAGACCCCCGTTTTGCGGTGGAGAGTAATTGGAGGGATGTTCTTATTAAAATCAGCGGAGTGGAAACTGAGGGGCTATCTTATTAAATGAATTTTATGATGCGAAGGGATAAAATTATTTAAGAGATATGAGATGAATATTTCAGAGAAAATATTTAAAAATTTGAAGGGACCATCTTTTAAATATTTATGAGCATTAAATATATTTTATGGGCATTGAGGGAATATATTATTTTATTTTGAATTAATTTTGTTTTTGATAGAGAGAGAGAGAGAGAGAGAGAGGATGCATAAGATTATTTAGAGGGAATATCTCAATAAAGGGGATAAACATGAAATTTTGGGGACCATCTCGTTTAAATGAATATTTTATATGAACAAAGGGAGCCAGGAGGGTGGGAAATGGGAGTGAGGGGAGGGAGATGGGAGCCAGGAGGGAGGGAAATAGGAGCCAGGAGGGAGGGAGAAATGATGCCAGATGCCCTGTGGCATAAATGAATGAATGAATGAGGATAGCATCTGGCTTCCACCTCCCTTTAGCCCCGCCCACTCCATCATCCTTTCAGCAAGCCCCGCCCACTCCATAAGCAAATAACCAAATAACATTTTATTCAACATTTTCTTTACGAAATAATCCGGATTATTTACAATATTTAATTGATGAAGAAATTGATCAAATGAGTAATTTTGAGAAAGAAAATTAATAAAATAAATGCAATAATGTGCACATGTATTGCTGAGAGGGGATTGGTATGGCTTATTATTTCGTCTAATTCGAGGGAAAGTGTTGAGAAAATTTATTATAAATGGAGGAATTGGCAAAGCCAAGCTGTCAAAATAGATCACTTCGTGTCCTTTTGCATACATGGCCACCCAATGAGATCTAAATTTATTTTTTTATTGTAAAATAAAAAAAACATACCCTTCTTGTCCGTGGGGATCAAAATTCACAATTAAAGCCTTGGGATACTGTAGCGATTCCGGGGAAGGGAGACGATCACACGGGAAGCACCCGAGGAATATCTAGGTTTATGAAGTAAACCAAGGTTAGTTTTCTCGAGGAAAAATTTACCTTCCTTGTCGTTGGGTTGCTCCTCATTATCCTTGTAATCTGTTGGCTGTCCATTGAGGATTAGCTCAAATTCCTTGCGCTGTTGGCGATCTCGCGAAAATGCAAATTTTAACCACAAGATTGATCGCAATTGATAAATAATGAGGCTGATAATGCTCATTGAAAATAATGCGACCTAGAATTATGAAGTAATTCAAGGTTATTTTTCTCGAATGAAAAAATACCTAAATTTATATTTAATTCTAACTGAGCTTATAAAAAGCACCATTGTCCAGCAGAAAACATGCCCGTAATAATCACCATCAGCCGGTATTTCCTTGCAAAGTTGAATAGATGGAAATGGAATAGGTGCATGCACGGGGGATTGTTGATGGCGGTCTTTGCTTCCAGGCAAAGTTTCGGGATGAAATCGGCGTTGGTATTCTTCTAGTCCCAAACGGCGTAAATATTCCTAGGTTTATGAAGTAAACCAAGGTTAGTTTTCATTGAAAATGAAAATTTACCGAATATTCGGGCAATTCGGTGGTTGTGATCCCCAGCTCTCGGTCTTGTTCTCGTTTAAATTCATCGGAATAATCAATTTTTGCAACCACGGGCAAAGATATACGAAGAAGGAATACCGAGTATAAGAACGATTTTCTGGTTGTCATTTTTATTCTAAGGTGTAAATGATGAATAATTAGTGGATAATGAAATGAAAAATATACAAATGAATGATCAAATGGTTGTATCTGTAGCAATATCGCGGTTTTTATCCACCATGAACACTGAATCGGCCTCGCCCATCACTATGAGCATCAAGCCTCCGGCTGGCACCTAGGTTTATGAAGTAAACCAAGGTTAGCTTTTTTCAAAAACTTACAGCTTCTCGGAATAGAATATTCACTGCAGTAGTTCCTTTTTTGATGAGATCGAACATTCCTCCTAAATTTATGAAGTAAATTTAGGTTCATAAGAAAAAATTTACCTTGGTCCTCTCCGCTATTGGTTAAATTAAATACATAGATGCAATGGGTTGTAAGGAATTGTTCATAGGTTATCCCATTGGAATTGAGCGAGTTTGAAAAGCCAACCGCCTCGTTCATATCCAAAAATGGTCTGATAGCCAAATGATGGCCATAGTCCAAGTCGTATCGAGCCTGCGGATACGAGCGACTAAATTTATTTCAGTAAATTAAGGTTAGCTTTTTATTGCAAATAAAAACTTACCCATTGGCTATGATGCTAAGATCCCGAACATTAAAGTGTTGAAAGTTGAATGGGCTCCGACGTTGATCTCCGACATAGTCAGAGTTGGCAACCAAACCGAGTGTAACCTAAATTTATTTGAGTAAATTAACGTTTCGATAAAGACCCTACCCTTCTCGGGATTTGTTCCATGAACAAATTNTCTTCCAAAGGCATAAAAACAATAGCATATAAACTTGGCAATAACGAGATAAAGTCCGGCTCGTAAGTGAGCCAGACCCCCGTTTTGCTTTGGCAAAATGCCTATTTATGGAGGAAAATTGGATGGGAAATGCAGCAAGACGAGATAAAGTCCGGCTCGTAAGTGAGCCAGACCCCCGTTTTGCCGTGGAGAAGAATTGAGGGATGTTCTTATTAAAACATTTGGCGGAGTGGAAAATGAGGGACCATTTTATTTTATAATTTATGATGCGAGGATAAAACTATTTAAGAGATTATGAGATGAATATTTTTTTAGAGAAAAAATTAAGTAAAAATTGAAGTTGTAGGGACCATCTTTTAAATATTTATGAGCATTAAATATATTTTATGAGAAATAATGCGAGGGAAAATATTTTATTTTATGAATTAAAATTTTTTTTTGTTTTTGATAGAGAGAGAGAGAGCGAGAGAGAGAGAGAGCGAGAGAGAGAGGATAGAGAGAGAGAGAGAATGGATAGGCATAAGTTTATTTAGAGGGAATATCTCAATAAAAAATTTTATATAGAAAAAATTTTAAGGGATAAAAATAAGAAATTTTGGGGACCATCTCGTTTAAATGAATATTTTATATGAACAAAGGGAGCCAGGAGGGTGGGAAATGGGAGTGAGGGGAGGGAGATGGGAGCCAGGAGGGAGGGAAATAGGAGCCAGGAGGGAGGGAGAAATGATGCCAGATGCCCTGTGGCATAAATGAATGAATGAATGAGGATAGCATCTGGCTTCCACCTCCCTTTAGCCCCGCCCACTCCATCATCCTTTCAGCAAGCCCCGCCCACTCCATAAGCAAATAACCAAATAACATTTTATTCAACATTTTCTTTACGAAATAATCCGGATTATTTACAATATTTAATTGATGAAGAAATTGATCAAATGAGTAATTTTGAGAAAGAAAATTAATAAAATAAATGCAATAATGTGCACATGTATTGCTGAGAGGGGATTGGTATGGCTTATTATTTCGTCTAATTCGAGGGAAAGTGTTGAGAAAATTTATTATAAATGGAGGAATTGGCAAAGCCAAGCTGTCAAAATAGATCACTTCGTGTACATGGCCACCCAATGAGATCTAAATTTATTTTTTTATTGTAAAATAAAAAAAAACATACCCTTCTTGTCCGTGAGGATCAAAATTCACAATTAAAGCCTTGGGATACTTTAGCGACTCCGGGGATGGGAGAAGATCACAAGGGAAACACCCGAGGAATATCTAGGTTTATGAAGTAAACCAAGGTTAGTTTAAGAAAAACTTACCTTTCTTGTCGTTGGGTTGCTCCTCATTATCCTTGTAATCTGTTTGCTGTCCATTGACGATTAGCTCAAATTCCTTGCGCTGCTGGCGATCTCGCGAAAATGCAAATTTTAACCACAAGATTGAGCGCAATTGATAGATGATGAGGCTGACAATGCTCATTGAAAATAATGCGACCTAGATTTATAAAGTAAATAAATTTAGCTTTTAGCAAAAAAATTACCATTGTCCAGCAGAAAACATGCCCTAGATTATAAAGTAAATCGTTTATTTTATTATATAAAATTTACAAATTTATTAGAATAAATCAAGGTTTTCGAATAAAAAGCTACCGTAATAATCACCATCTGCCGGTCTCTCTTTGCAGAGTTGAATGGAAGGGAAAGGGTGTGGTGCATGGAGAGGGGAATTCTTTTCATTTTCTTCGTGTTCTTTTAAACGACGCAAATATTCCTAGGTTTATGAAGTAAACCAAGGTTAGTTTTCATTGAAAATGAAAATTTACCGAATATTCGGGCAATTCTGTTGTTGTGATCCCCAGCTCTCGATCTTGTTCTCGTTTAAATTCATCGGAATAATCAATTTTTGCGATCACGGGCAAAGATATACGAAGAAGGAATACCGAGTAAAAGAACGATTTTCGGGTTAACATTTTTATTCTAAGATGTAAATGATGAATAATTAGTGGATAATGAAATGAAAAATTTATAAATGAATGATCAAATGGTTGTATCTGTTGCAATATCGCGGTTTTTATCCACCATGAATACTGAATCTACCTCGCCCATCACAATGAGCATCAATCCTCCGGCTGGCACCTAGGTTTATGAAGTAAACCAAGGTTAGCTTTTTTTTCAAAAACTTACCGCTTCCCGGAATAGAATATTTACTGCAGTAGTTCCTTTTTTGATGAGGTCGAACATCCCTCCTTGGTCCTCTCCGCTGTTGGTCAAATTAAATACGTAGATGCAATGGGTTGTAAGGAATTGTTCATAGCTTATCCCATTGGAATTGAGCGAGTTTGAAAAGCCAACTGCCTCGTTCATATCCAAAAATGGTCTGATAGCCAAATGATGGCCATAGTCCAAGTCGTATCGAGCTTGCGGATAAGATCGACTAAATTTATTTCAGTAAATTAAGGTTAGCTTTTTATTGCAAATAAAAACTTGCCTCAGGTTATTCTTTTGGAATAAACCAAGGTTGGATTTTTTATTAAAATAAAAAACCTACCCATTGGCTATGATGCTAAGGTCCCGAACATTAAAATGTTGAAAATTGAACGGGCTTCGACGTTGATCTCCGACATAGTCGGAGTTGGCAACCAAACCGAGTGTAACCTAAATTTATTTCAGTAAATTTAAGTTGGGCTTTTCATAAAAACCCTACCCTTCTCGGGATTTGTTCCATGAACAAATTTGCATTGAATTCATAGCGCCTATATTTATGAAGTAAATTAAGGTTAGCTTTTCATTCAACAATGAAAACTTACCCTGGACCAATAAACAACGATTTCATCATGGTTTTCCGCACAGCATAGCGAGCGGGGTTGGTTTCAAGTTTTCTGGCCAATTGAAGAGCCAATCCATCCATAAGATTCAATTTCTTGCAATAGAGCTTCAATGCAACAATTTCCAGATGATATCGTGGAGGCACCGCCTGGCCCTCCACAAGGGGTGCGATGACTACAAATGCACTCTCATTTGGCTGGATGGTGATATCCAGTTCACANTTAGCTTTTTTTTCAAAAACTTACCGCTTCCCGGAATAGAATATTTACTGCAGTAGTTCCTTTTTTGATGAGGTCGAACATCCCTCCTTGGTCCTCTCCGCTGTTGGTCAAATTAAATACGTAGATGCAATGGGTTGTAAGGAATTGTTCATAGCTTATCCCATTGGAATTGAGCGAGTTTGAAAAGCCAACTGCCTCGTTCATATCCAAAAATGGTCTGATAGCCAAATGATGGCCATAGTCCAAGTCGTATCGAGCTTGCGGATAAGATCGACTAAATTTATTTCAGTAAATTAAGGTTAGCTTTTTATTGCAAATAAAAACTTGCCTCAGGTTATTCTTTTGGAATAAACCAAGGTTGGATTTTTTATTAAAATAAAAAACCTACCCATTGGCTATGATGCTAAGGTCCCGAACATTAAAATGTTGAAAATTGAACGGGCTTCGACGTTGATCTCCGACATAGTCGGAGTTGGCAACCAAACCGAGTGTAACCTAAATTTATTTCAGTAAATTTAAGTTGGGCTTTTCATAAAAACCCTACCCTTCTCGGGATTTGTTCCATGAACAAATTTGCATTGAATTCATAGCGCCTATATTTATGAAGTAAATTAAGGTTAGCTTTTCATTCAACAATGAAAACTTACCCTGGACCAATAAACAACGATTTCATCATGGTTTTCCGCACAGCATAGCGAGCGGGGTTGGTTTCAAGTTTTCTGGCCAATTGAAGAGCCAATCCATCCATAAGATTCAATTTCTTGCAATAGAGCTTCAATGCAACAATTTCCAGATGATATCGTGGAGGCACCGCCTGGCCCTCCACAAGGGGTGCGATGACTACAAATGCACTCTCATTTGGCTGGATGGTGATATCCAGTTCACAGCTAAGCAAGAAGGTAAAAATTAAGCCTATGCATAAAACTTACTGATTGATGAGGTATTGTGGCTGATTGAAGAGATCTGCATCGATTTTGCTTATAAATTGCGCTCTATTGCTGAATTGGAAAAGATTCTTGCGTGTAATGAAGCCTTGGCCATTTTCTAGAATGGTTCCTTGATCACCAAAATATCCTTCGGCATTCAAATGCGATTCTTTTGCAGTCCTTGGGAAGGATAGTTCATGGGACAGATAAGTTTTGTAAGCCATAAGAGAATTGGAATTGAAAATTTCCCGCCTAAAATTATGAAGTAATTTAAGGTTATTTTTCTCGAATGAAAAAATACCTAAATTTATTTTTAAGCTTGGCGTTTAATTAAAAAAAGGTTACCCATTGATCGCTATTCGCATATTGTTGATGAAGGTTTGCCCGATTAGCTGAATCGGAGCAACATGATCATTAGCCGTAAGATTCATGAGTCTTCCATCTGCTCCCTCCTTCCGAATCTTCATCTCTGCGAACAAATAGCATTTTGATAGGTCAATGTAGTTTTGAGACGAAAATATTTTGAAGTGATATGGTGTGTCCGTTAGCGGATTGCTGGGAAGAATTTCAAAGACTTTGGCCTAAAATTATGAATAATTTAAGGTTGGTTTTCATTGAAAACTTACCGAAGAAACGGTAACATTTGTAGGGGGAATGCTGAAAAAGTCCACAGCACTCGTCACCGAATCCACACTCTGTCCGTCGATTTTATGAAAAGCCATTTTTGAAGAATGATTTAATAAAGTCCTAAGAATATTCAAATGAAGATTCTAAGGCTTGGTTAAAAACCTACCGAAGGTATCTGATCTAACTCGCTTTTTTGGTTTCGTAATAGTTCTTCCGATGAGTGTTTGATGGGAAAGGAATGGCAATTGTCGCTTTCTTTTTATACGGCGCCCTGTTCCAAATTGCTTTGGCAAACCGCCTGAATTATGAAGTAATTCAAGGTTGGCTTTTTATGGAAAATAAAAACCTACCTTTATCTAGCACTGTATCGATGCCTCGCCTTCCTTCTTGAAGGAAAGTTTCCTTCAGCGGTGCTCCTTCAGTCACAACTTTGTCTAAAACTCGCTGTCCGGTATTGAGTGCCTCTTGGCCTAGGATTATGAAGTAATCCAAGGTTAGTTTTCTCGAAATGAAAAAACTTACCAACTGCTGTCCCAACTTTTCGGAGAAGTGGTAAGAAAAAGCGATATATTCCACGGAAAATATCGCCTACACCTCCCGAACCGGTTTGTAAACCCTTAATTTATGCTGTAAATTAAGGCTAGTTTTCATTGAAAACTTACCTTGGTTTATTCCCTTAGGAATAAACCAAGGTTGGATTTTTTATTAAAATAAAAAACCTACCTTTATCTAGCACTGTATCGATGCCTCGCCTTCCTTCTTGAAGGAAAGTTTCCTTCAGCGGTGCTCCTTCAGTCACAACTTTGTCTAAAACTCGCTGTCCGGTATTGAGTGCCTCTTGGCCTAGGATTATGAAGTAATCCAAGGTTAGTTTTCTCGAAATGAAAAAACTTACCAACTGCTGTCCCAACTTTTCGGAGAAGTGGTAAGAAAAAGCGATATATTCCACGGAAAATATCGCCTACACCTCCCGAACCGGTTTGTAAACCCTTAATTTATGCTGTAAATTAAGGCTAGTTTTCATTGAAAACTTACCTTGGTTTATTCCCTTAGGAATAAACCAAGGTTGGATTTTTTATTAAAATAAAAAACCTACCCAACCGCGTTGATAGGGTGGGGCTCCTCGAAAGATGGCGTATGTAAGGGGATCGGCTCCTGTTTGATCTTCACCAATTAAATTAGATGCTCCTGCACCAGTTTGAGTAAGGAATAGGTCTTGATAACCGGTTAAACTTGGATCGNTCGTAATAGTTCTTCCGATGAGTGTTTGATGGGAAAGGAATGGCAATTGTCGCTTTCTTTTTATACGGCGCCCTGTTCCAAATTGCTTTGGCAAACCGCCTGAATTATGAAGTAATTCAAGGTTGGCTTTTTATGGAAAATAAAAACCTACCTTTATCTAGCACTGTATCGATGCCTCGCCTTCCTTCTTGAAGGAAAGTTTCCTTCAGCGGTGCTCCTTCAGTCACAACTTTGTCTAAAACTCGCTGTCCGGTATTGAGTGCCTCTTGGCCTAGGATTATGAAGTAATCCAAGGTTAGTTTTCTCGAAATGAAAAAACTTACCAACTGCTGTCCCAACTTTTCGGAGAAGTGGTAAGAAAAAGCGATATATTCCACGGAAAATATCGCCTACACCTCCCGAACCGGTTTGTAAACCCTTAATTTATGCTGTAAATTAAGGCTAGTTTTCATTGAAAACTTACCTTGGTTTATTCCCTTAGGAATAAACCAAGGTTGGATTTTTTATTAAAATAAAAAACCTACCCAACCGCGTTGATAGGGTGGGGCTCCTCGAAAGATGGCGTATGTAAGGGGATCGGCTCCTGTTTGATCTTCACCAATTAAATTAGATGCTCCTGCACCAGTTTGAGTAAGGAATAGGTCTTGATAACCGGTTAAACTTGGATCGAAAATGACATGTACCATTTATCGAATGAATGAAAAGAATGAATGAATGAAGTATGAATGAATGAATGAATGTACAAGGTGGGAATCAAAAGTTGATCGTTTTCTTAAATATCAATACAGCCATCACTGTTCCATACGAGAAGGGGACTAGACGCCCATTGTCCATCGTTCTTAATTCAATTTCAATTTCCGATACTTCTTTTGGCATCACGCGAGCAAAGATAGGTGTATCATAAATTTTCTCCGTGTATTCCCTTGATTTATGTAGTAAATCAAGGTTACCTTTTTATTGAAAATAAAAACTTACCCTGGAATGGCTCCTGTAATGGAGACAACACGCAATAGTGAGCTGAGCGTGTTACCAATGATGCTTGGTTCGATCAGACCCTTGAAAAATTTAAATGATCAAAAATTCTCTTAAGAAAAATATTTACCTTGCTGTACATGGCAAACGATGAAAAACCTCCACGTAAATCACATCCATATTTTGCAATTTCATTGTTTACAACATATTGTGGATTTTCAAATCCAAGAACATAGCCGAGCTGAGGCGATAGCGAAACAAATTGAATGCGCGAATCTGTGAACACAGCTTTGAATCGGTCAAAATCCTTGTGGTATTGAAATTCAACGGATCCAATAAGATGTTGCAACTGTTTCAAACTAAGGTTTTCTTCAACTTCCTCTCCAAACAAAAGTGAAAGAAGCTGTTCGCCTCTATTTTTCTCGCCCTTCTCTGGAACACGGCCAAAAAGTGAATCGAGGAGGTCATTATTTTTAGATTCCGTCTTTTTCTTTTCCACTTCCCTCTTCTTTTTATCTTCCTCCTCACGCCGTTTTGTTTCTTGTTTCTTTTTCTCTTCCTCCTCTTTCTTCTTTGCTTCTTGCTCTCGTTTCTTTTTCTCTTCCTCCAACTGTTTCCTAGCTTGCTNACAGCCATCACTGTTCCATACGAGAAGGGGACTAGACGCCCATTGTCCATCGTTCTTAATTCAATTTCAATTTCCGATACTTCTTTTGGCATCACGCGAGCAAAGATAGGTGTATCATAAATTTTCTCCGTGTATTCCCTTGATTTATGTAGTAAATCAAGGTTACCTTTTTATTGAAAATAAAAACTTACCCTGGAATGGCTCCTGTAATGGAGACAACACGCAATAGTGAGCTGAGCGTGTTACCAATGATGCTTGGTTCGATCAGACCCTTGAAAAATTTAAATGATCAAAAATTCTCTTAAGAAAAATATTTACCTTGCTGTACATGGCAAACGATGAAAAACCTCCACGTAAATCACATCCATATTTTGCAATTTCATTGTTTACAACATATTGTGGATTTTCAAATCCAAGAACATAGCCGAGCTGAGGCGATAGCGAAACAAATTGAATGCGCGAATCTGTGAACACAGCTTTGAATCGGTCAAAATCCTTGTGGTATTGAAATTCAACGGATCCAATAAGATGTTGCAACTGTTTCAAACTAAGGTTTTCTTCAACTTCCTCTCCAAACAAAAGTGAAAGAAGCTGTTCGCCTCTATTTTTCTCGCCCTTCTCTGGAACACGGCCAAAAAGTGAATCGAGGAGGTCATTATTTTTAGATTCCGTCTTTTTCTTTTCCACTTCCCTCTTCTTTTTATCTTCCTCCTCACGCCGTTTTGTTTCTTGTTTCTTTTTCTCTTCCTCCTCTTTCTTCTTTGCTTCTTGCTCTCGTTTCTTTTTCTCTTCCTCCAACTGTTTCCTAGCTTGCTCCTCTCGCCTCTTTTTCTCTTCATCCTCTCGTTTCTTTGCCTCTTGCTCTCGTTTCTTTTTCTCTTCCTCCTCTCGCTTCTTTGCTTCTTGCTCTCGTTTCTTTTTCTCTTCCTCCAACTGTTTCCTAGCTTGCTCCTCTCGGCTTTTTTTCTCTTCCGCCTCCCGTTTCTTTGTCTCTTCTTCCAATTGTTTCTTGGCTTGATTATATATATTAGTTTTTACAAGAAAAACTCACCGTTAACCTCAATCCCGTAGGGCTCGGCTCCTCTCGTAATCCATCCATCCAATTTGTAGTTCCCAACCTTCTTTTCACCTTCCGACGAACGGGCATGCTGCATGTCGCATTTCTTCTCAAAGGCATACCAATTCAGG
>LDKF01003335.1:13270-31443 GCA_001026735.1 Rotylenchulus reniformis | reverse complement strand
ATTCTGGTTAATGAATAATAAGCTTACAAATTGTACTTTTTTGGTTTTGTTCTATTTTGATAAGCCGACATTCTCTAGTTGTTGCACAATACATACTGATGTAAACAAAAAGTATGAGTATACAGTACATTATCATTATTCGAGGAATATCAGCATATAGTTTCATTCAGTACTGAAAACTGGAAAAAAACTCTCTGATTAGAAATATATTTTTTATGACCAGCACTTTATCACCATTTTATCAGTAATAGTACCAATTTTTAATGCAATGGAATTTTGGAAAAAAGTTTGAATTTGAAAATGAAAGAAAAATTGAAAAATACTTGTAAAAAATGAATTATTTCACATAATTTTTTAGTTAATCTCATATCGCCTATGTCAGGGATTTTCAAATGAATATTCAAAAATCAATGGGTACGAGGAAGGTAGTTCAAAAGTTAATTTTGTTACAACTTATAGAATTCCCTACGACCGTAAAGATTTATGATGTTGCTAAAATTTGTAAATAAATTTCGCGGCTATGCCCGCTGCAAAAAATTAAATAAATTTTATCTATTAGATTAAAAATCCATAAAAAATTAATCAAAAACTCCAACAACTTACTTTGATTTCCAGATATAAAGATATTACCAAATAGAAGAATTTTAATTGAAATTCTCAATTAAATTTTAATTTTTGTCAATAAAATAAAATTTAATTTAACCTAGATCTGAAACCATTTACTAGTAAAGATTATAAAATCGAAATCTAGTTAATTTTCAATTTTTTAAACTCTATATAAAAATTAAAAATAATAATTTCCAATTTGCAGCTAATCACAAAATATGCTGTAAAAACGAAAAATTTTTAAATATAATAAAGAAAACTGATAACGTTTATTAGTTTATTTTTTTGATTTTATAAAAAGGCATTTTTTCAATCCCATACCATAATAAAATAAAATTTTTACCATCATATGCACAGAAACCACCCAATAATTGATGTCTTTTGTATTAAAAATTTTTTTAAACATATTTAGTAAAAAATTTCGATAATCATAGTGAATTGTCAAAGACAAATATAAATAACTATTTTTACTCGTGTTTTTTTGCTCATCCATTTTAGCCAAAGATGACGAGAACAACCCATAAATTTTTTTTATAATATTTTGCTTTAATATTTGGAGATTTATCCTTTTAAAGAAAATACTAGACAACCCTATTAATCAATGTGAAACATAACTAAAATAAAACTGGTATAAATCTAAGCCCTAAATTAGGTCTGGTTTAATTATATGATGAAGTTTGAAATTTCAATATCAAACTGAATTTAAATCATGGCAACTCATTTGGGCTAAAAAACCAAAATGGATATCGTTATTATCAAAAAATTCATTAACAAAAAAATAATTTTTTCAAAATAACCAAATGCCTAAATATCTCAAAAATATTTTAATTTAGTATTAAACCAAGAAAATGACAGCAAAAAGGCCACTACTTTATCGCTAAGATTTGCCCAGCAAGCATTAAAAAAGTTTAAATATGATATTTTGATTTTAACTTTTTAAATAACGACTCACACACCTCATATTTTTGTAATTTAGACCTAGATATTTTTCAAGGACCCATAAAAAAAAATATTTTTAGTGCATCTTAGCATGGAGAAGGTGCAAAAAATCTGGGAAAGTGCCACGGAAAAGGTTCATCATATCAGTGCGGAACAGAAGAGGAAGAAAGACTACTCGTCGGATATTAAACGAAACTCGGATGTCACACGGAATAAGAAACTCGAAATTCGAAACAAAAAAATTTCGAAAATTCGAAACTCGAAATTTCGTCCAACCTTGAGAAAGTTCATCAAATCTGGAAAAATGCCGACAAGCATACATACAGATATCAGATTGTGCCGGAGGCCGTGTACAAAATTTCTATTGTATTAGGACTAATTGGTAATTTTATTAAAATGATACCAATCAAGTGGGTAAAATTAAAATAAAATAGGATAGAAATTTATGAATTTGTAAATCTGAGTAATCATTAAGCTTATCGATCCTGGAATCTTCTTTAGTATGAATACCCTTTTGTTGCAATTCCCCATTTTAGCCGTGGGTTTTCGAAGATGTTGCTGAACAAGATAATGCATCAATTTTCAAAAGTCGAACATCTTCATACCGAAAATCGAAAATCAATTTATTTTTTTCATCCTCTTAGATTCGGAGTTTCACTTGCTAGTTTAGATGGTTCTGTACCGAATCTAATTTAAAATTTACCATGTCTAAAATAATTTTTTTCGACTTTTCATCCCAAAACTCGATTGGCGAATCTTTAATGGACCTGAATTATGGAGCAAAACATGGAGCTTTTTAGGTATAAAATAAACGCAACAATTTACGATCAAAAACATTAGCTTGGGGGTCTACATCTACAACCATTCTTAAATTCCAACATATTCTGTTCATCAAAACATGGCTAAAACACGTCCAAAATTAAACATCATAAAATGTTCGGATGATGTTTTAACCTTGTTCGGATGAATAAAACTTTCAGAATGTGCTAAAGACCTTCCAAGCTGATATCCAATTACAGAATCAGTTGAACTTCAAAATCGGCTACAATATATTTAATATTAATGCACTAATTTAGATAGCGATCGGAAGTATGAATATTGGACCAATGACATCGGGGAATTCAGCTGGAATTTCGACACGAAAATTCGCAAAAATGCAGAATTGGACATGTACGATGATGACGATGAAGAACAGGAGGACGAGAACAATCACCGAGAAATAAAAGAAATTGCAGTATTTGTGACTGGCTCGGATCAGAAAAGACGTGTGTTGTGCTATTTCTTGTCGTACCAGGCGATGAAGCGTGTCATGCGGAATAATGGAAGAAAATTGAACGAGGAAAAAGTGATCGAATACGATGGATTACCATTGGCTCCCATCGGAAAATCCGACAGTAAAATACCGTAAAAAATGCATTAAGACCCCCCCATACACAAATACAGTATGACACAAATACAGTATGACAAAAATACAGTAATGCAATCGTCGCTAATGAGAAAATTCCAAATATATTGTGATGGCGTTGATCTAGTCATTAATAAAAAAAGATCGAATAAAATGGCATCAAAAGATTTCACATCAACGGCGGACACTTTGTGGACCCCGATGGATGTGATTCTATGCTAGGACGGTAAAAAAATTTCAATGATGGTTATGTAAGGGTGGCAATTGTAAGCGCAAATTGTATCCAAAAATTAAATAAATAAATTAAAAAATATATTCGATTTTGCTCCCTAGATTTTCTTAAATTGGCGTCAATTCGTAATTTTATATTTTATTTATAAATATAATAAATAGAAAATAATTATTATTTTTTAATTTGCGATATTTCTTCTCTTTCTTTTTTAAATTGCCCACACCTTTTTTAACGTCCCCACACCTGATGGCCAATGTGCTTGTAAGCGCGATAGATAATTGAGTTGAACCAGCCGCACATTACCAAGCCCAAGGCTCCAAACACCGCAAAGTAGGACATCACGCCGCGAAACTCTATGATGGGTTGCAAAAAAAATATTGAAAATCAGAAAAAATAGAGACAAGTATAAAAATGTTTAAAAATTGTAAATATCCATTGTAATTTACTGGCTAATGAAATTAATTCTAAATTCTTCCGGATAGCAAAAAAATGGTTATCTTTTAGGTATATATTCTAATATACACATGGTCTTGGTCCATAAAAATCCATTTTTATACTACTATGTAATATTTATGTAAAATAAAAATATGTATTTTATTCCCCATAAATTATACGCTCAATGGTGAATTGCGCATCCGGATGCTGCTTGTTCCATGCGTCGATCATCCATTTTGGTGTCGCAATAGCCAAGACGGCACAGTCGATGCAGGCGACCAGGAAGAGAAAATTGAACACTCCCTTCGGTATAAATACATATTTTAACAATGATGGCCGAACATTGGGCACTATTATATATAAATATTAAAACTAGTGTTGGGAAAACACGCCGGCTCAGCTGGAACCGGCGTGTCCGGTCATTTGCGCGCCATTCATTATAACTTTTTAAACGTAACCTATAGAAATGATTTAGTAACAAAAAATAGAGCCAAAAATTAGCTAAAAAATAGGGTAGATCGGGATCGGAATCCCGGCCGGGATCCCGATGTTTCGGGATCGGGATTTTGATCCTGAATCCCGAAATGGCCGATCCCGATCCCGAACGCGGGATCCCGAATCCCGAAATTCAAGTTTTCAATCCCGGCCGGGATCCCGAAAAATTTTTGATTTTTTATTTGGATCGTATCTTTCTTCTTTATAATTTGACCAATCGCCTTATGTTTGAATATTTTATTTTCACAACGCCAAAATCATATTCTCTGTTCTCTGTATTATTTGCCTTTTTCTTTTCACTTTTTGTCCCTTTTTTCTCTCCAATTTCAAGGGTGACTATGCTATGTTGCAAACTTGCAAAATTACCTATAAAGCTATCCAAATTTTGAGCGATTCGCTACCTTCTGCCAAGCCTATGAAATTTTGCACACCGAACATATAAAAAATTGAAAAGGCTCTGAAAATTTCAGGGAATTTCCTTGTCTGGGAAAATTTTATGGACGAATTACCAAAAAAAAATTTTTTCGAAGGCCTAGAATTTTCAAAAAGAAATTCAAAGACTTCAGATGTTCAAAAAAATTCAGAGGGCTAAGATTTTTAAAATTTTCAAAGACAGGATTTCCAAAAAATAATTTTTTTCACAATTTTTGTTGTCAAAATTTAACAAAAAAATGTTTTTTCACAATTAGACAATTACTGTGAAGATTTTTGAAATCTCTGTTCTCCGAAAAAATGATTGCAATTGGGCGATGAAAAAAGTTGTGTAAAATTTTATGCTCTATCTCTTGGTATTTTTAATTTTTCGAACTTAATTTTCAAAAATATCGAAAAATACACAAATCGAAAATAAAATTTTCAGTCAGACTGACACAAATGGGCCTTTTTAAATGTCCTAGCACCGATGGGTCCTTCCTCGATATTAGAAAGGGAAGAGAAAGACTATGAAGAAGATGATAATGTTATTTCGAAGAATTTTTGAATTTTTCTTTAAAAAATTTTACATTTTAAGCTATTTTTTGAAAATCCCGAAAAAAATCTCGGGATTTCGGGATAATCCCGATCCCGAAAATTGCAATCGGGATATCCCGATCCCGATCCCGAACCCGAATTTTGAAAATCGGGATCCGGGATCGGGATCGACTCCGGAAAATCCCGATCCCGAAAATCGGCCGGGATCCTGATCCCGATCTACTCTAATATAAAGAGGGACCGCCGGGGAAAATTATAAGAATAGGCCTTATTTTCCTCGTGTCGCGTCATTTGCGCCCCCGACATTTCCGCTCCACCTGTTATAATTCGGTTTAAATACAACCTAATAAAACAAGTTATTGGCATTATGTATTAGAAAATTTGAATGATGGATCCGATGGTCGGTCGGTCGGTCAACGGTCACTTAATTTTCCGTAAGTGCCATTTTATCCAGTGTAAAAAAGTTTCGATTTTCGAAACCAAAAACCCGAAACCGAAACCCGAGACCGAAACCCAAAAAACCGAAACTTTTCTCGACTCGAAACTCGAAACCGAAAGTTTCGAACATACCTATCTGTTAAATGCTTCTCAGTACAACTCATAGCCGAGTTACAATTATAGAAATATTAAATCCATCCCATTTTGGAGTCAACAAAAGATCCAACAACTGCCATCAATTTATTAACTACTTCAATGAATTTAAGGCAGGGTTGCTCACGGGTACAAATTTCGGACCCGTACCCGTTTCATACCCTTCATACTTTTTTGCACACCCCGCCCGCGGGTACCCGTGGGTATACCCGCATTTTACCCGCATTTTAGGGAAAATTAAAAATTCAAAAAATGCAATAAATACTGATCCAATTCATCAGGTTCAGACGTTTGATCATTCTGCTTCACTCTGAACAAAATTCGGTAGGAAATTAGGAAATTCTCCGAAAAATTCTGCGAATTCTACTGTTGTTGATAATGAAAGCCTTTTTCTTTTTCTGATTTCCGATCTAACGAACTCGTGAATCTAAAATATAATTTTTTTATTATGTAATTAATTTAAAACGAACATTAATTTTTTCCGTTTCTGACACTCCAATAAGCAACCTTCGTTTCGGTACAAAAAAGTTGCTGCTTTATGGAGATCGGTTATATTTTTCAAAGATCAGATCATCGTCGATTTTTCTGCTGTAAACATTTTAGAGCCGAACTAAATATTTAAGTGACAATTCTGAATGAACGAATGATTGATCCGATTTCAATGCATTAAGTCTTTTCCTGAGTTCGTAAATTTTAAGCCAGACTAAGTGCAAAGTGAGTACCTTTTCAGTCTAAATTTGAACATTATTGATCTTTATCACTATCAAAATTAATGTCCACCTGGAAAAGCGTAACATATTCAGCAAAAATTTCCAAAATAATGATAATATTTGCCAATTCTGCTTGCCAAAGAATAAAAAAATATAAGCAAATAATCTCAAAAAAAGCATAGAAAAATTTTCATTTATGTGGAATCCATAAAAATGAAAATTCAGTAAAATATGTTTAAATAAATTAATACACGCATTTTTTAAATTTTACTTTTAAAATTTTATTGTTCCCGGATTCCGGTTCCGCTAAATTAGATTTGATTTTTATTTCAATAAAAAAATTTTCAGGATAATTTCCACGAGTTGTAAAAAATTTTTTAAAGTGGTTATAAACAATAATTTTTGACTTTTTTTGTCAAAACTTCCATATAGAAACATGATAGGAGGATCCAAAAAATTACTTTTATCACCTAAAAAATAAATTTATGGTCTTTTAGATAAATAAATAATTATTAATTGTTTACAAAAAATTATTTTAGGGTTACAAACGGCCACCAAGACAAATGTGTTGCAAAATGCCCCCGGCTCTTATGATTAATCGAATTAGAAGACAATTCATGAACTATGTGATTTTTATGTGAAAATATTTGGTGGAAGCCAAATGTGAACTTTGGTATCATAAAAATTTTATTACACAATTAAAAATTATTTTTTACATGAAACTGGACACACCCTATCTGATCACCCCATAACCTTTTAATACAGAAAGTGATAGATATTTACTTTGCCTTTTAGAGGCCAAGTAAAGTGCTTTTTCGCATTATTTTGTGCCAAAATTTTTTTTATTCAAATTTTGAGATAATTTTGCTAATTTCAAATCATTTTGTCTAATTGTATTTTATTAAAAATAAATAGTTTAAAAAAATCCAATAAATTAATGGTTAAATACCGCACAATGCATTTTTCATACAAACAAATTTCAATAATTGAGTTTTTATCTTCAATCCTAATAAAAACTAATACACTTAAATTTTTCGCGCCTTTTCCTACCGTCACCGGAAACCATGAACAACTGGCACATACATGGAGGCGAATGCACAAAATGATCCGGCCCCAATGATGACTGGTTGCCTGACCGGGGACAAAATGACCGGAGGGTCGGTCAGGTCACTTTTTGAATGACCTGACCTGACCGGTCAGCAAAGCACTGTTTTGAGGGATTTAAAAATTTTCCCTCACATGCAAAATTTCTCAATAAGTAAAGTAAATTGTTACTTTATGTAAGTAGTTCATGCCGACTCCTCTATAAACACTGTAAAAAGGTGCTATCGATAAAAAAACTACCACTGTGCCGATCTGGCCGAAACTTTTTTAAAGCTTGCTAGATCAAAGGTGTAAAAAGCAAATTATGCAGAATTTTATGTCTCTGTTCTGATATTTTTAATTATAGAAATTCGGTCAAAATTTTCGAAATTTTTCAACCCTATCGAAAATAGAGTTTTTAGCGAAAATTTAGAACTGCTGACCGATTTCTTAACAATTTTCAAATCAACGCAATTGCATTACTTCCCATGCTATATCCACCGACGGTCGACATATATAATGAATGGTCATGTGATTTTCAATTTTTGTTCTTCAAAATTTTCTATATTTTTTTGTTTCATTATCATATTTATTTATAAATCGATCGAAATTTTCTCTAGTAAGTACATTTTATACTTCCGGGATTTCAATTTTAATACATTATCATTATGATAATAAAACGTTGTATCGATGATCATGGTTGGTATGATGAGGTGGATATAGTATGCACCTTATATTCATACACAGAAGAAAGGTTCCCATGTGCTCAAAGTCATCATGGAATTATTTCTTCAGGCAAAATAGAGAAGATTAATAAAGATTCCATTAATGTTTCATAAATATAAGGTCCAGTCACTTTTTGTAGAATATAATCAAAGAAAAATGCTCAATTCAAATATGAAAACACCTAGCCATATTCAGTAAACAATTCGAAAATTCCTAACAAAATCAGTTTTTTAATGGGAAAAATTGCCGAGTAAAACTTTTATAAAAAAACATGTATTATTTTCCACTAGTTAGTTTTTTCTTGATATGCAAGCCCCATAGCTGAAGAAGGAATTATAAAATTTGGATTTCTCAACACTTTTGGGCCATTTTGCACCTAAACTATAAATTACCAAAAATCCAACTAGGATGCCCTTCCCGTTAATAGAATGTAAAATTCTTTATAGTTTTTTGATTTTTTTTTCAATTTTTGATTTTATTTTAAATTAGATCACCGAATTATTGATTTTTCACTAAATAATAGCATTAAAAAAGGCCAAAAAACTGAATCTGTTTGTCGTAATTTCAAAGCAGCTGGATTTAACAAACTTAATTATATGTTTTCCAAGCAAAGTTGGTATGATTTTCCGATGCAGGAATTTCACCATTAATGCTAAGTATACTTCATTATTACTCATCATTCTTCAGTTATTTAACAGTGTTTTCCCTTTAAAGCCACTAAGAAAAGTTATTAAAGGTAATTATTCTGATAAAGTTCGAACTCTTTTTCAAAGAAAAAGCGACTTCACCATCAATTTAAAAGAAATTATGATAAAGAACTAAAAATTGAATATAGAATCCTCTGCAGCAAACTTAAAAAACAATTAAAAAAAGAAAGTTTTCGGAATGAAAGTCATATTATTTCAAAAGGCAAAAAAGCCATTTATAAATTCGTTCGTAAAAAATATCAACCAGATTCTAATTTACTACCACTTATTGACATCGAGAGTGGGGTTTTCTATTCAACTCTTTTTGAAAAATGTAGTTTGATGGGGAAAGTGTTCCAAAAAACTTTTTGTCCTAGAAAATATCAACCAATAGATGAAAAGTGTAATATTCCTAATGTACTTTCTAAAATTGATTTTGATGTTGTTTCAGTTTTAGGTATGCTTAAAAAATTACCCTGTATAAACTCAACCTCCCCTGATGGAATTCCCTATATTTTATTGAATAAATGTTTTTGTAACCTTGCTCCAATTATTACTGAACTTTTTAGGATCATTATGGATCGAAGTACCTAGCTTATGGAAAACATCATTTATTTTGCCAATACATAAAAGAGTAGACAGAAATGACCCAAATAATTATCATCCTATATCACTGACTTGCACTCTCTGTAGGGTGTTTGAAAGAATTTTAAGTTCTAAAATTTCTGAATTTTTATATAAAAAACACACTTCTTTAGCAATGAACAATTTGGTTTTTTAAAAAATCGGTCCACGACAACCCAACTTTTGGTCATGCTAGATGAATTTTATGATTTTATCTAAAATGGAATATTGATGTGATTTATATATGTAGATTTTAAAAAGGCTTTTGATAGTGTGCTTATCAAACTCCTTCTTCAAAAAATTAAAAATATTGGTATAAGAGGAAATTTGCTTAAGTTCATTGAAAATTTTTTGACAGATCGCTCATTTAAAGTGAAAATTGGTGAAAATTTTTCTGATTCTTTTTCTATCCATTCTGGAGTACCTGTCGCGTTAGCGATCCCGAACATTCCCTACTCTATCCCATGATTCACCACCATCACCTTAGATAACCATCAAGACATAATAATCGCCCCTCCCCTTTCGGGAAAGAATTCCATCTCCTATGTCCCTTGCTTCATTCCCAACTTTTCCCAGCTTCCCATCGTTTTCCGATCCACCTTTTTTACCTTCCGTCTCTCCAATCCCCAACAATAAAATATCGTGCAATTGTGCTTTTTTTGGACTTTTGGCGTAAAGTTTGTCCCTTTTGGGTTCTTTTCCAAGTTTTGAGTCAGTTTCGCGATCAAGTCGCGACACAACGGCCGGGAACCCATCCTCCCAATTTCCACGAAATCTACCACTGATTTTCCCCTGAAATGTCTGCCCATTTTCGCGCACAAATTCAGTTGGCTCTGCCCGAAGCCCACCAGATACTCGCAGATCAAGCGGATTACCCGGTCCTTCCCCGTATCCAAGGTGAAACTGATGCAGTTTATCATTCCCAAATTCGTTTGCGAATTCGATCCCTGGACGGTTCCCTTAATGATGCTGAAGAAGTTTTAGCCCAACTATCCGATCCCAGTGATAGATGGATGTCCCTAAGAAATAACATGACAGGAGCAGAACGGGCTATCGATAACCCTTTGTATGATGACTTCGTGTTGCTTAACCCATTCACCGCCGCAATTAACAATCTGCGGAGATATATCCGGACTCTTCGCACCCAACGGCGAGCGCTTGAAGCCGTACTTCCCAATACTGCCCCAAATGCCCTCCAGCAAACTATCCCCTCCTTTACTCATCTTCCCAAAACCAATCTCCCCACCTTTTCTGGTGATTGTTCTGATTACTTGTCCTTTTGGAATCAATTTAAGGCCGCAGTCCATGATCTTCCCAATATGGCTGATGCCATTAAACTGACCTACCTGAAACAATGTTTGACTGGCTCGCCCCTCACTCTCATAAGTTCCCTCCCTGTTTCGGATGCTTCCTATGCCGCAGCACTCCAATTGCTTTCCACCCACTACGGTAGCCCCGTAGATGTTGCCCGTGCCCTCCACAATTCCCTCCGGAAAATACCCCCCATTCGGAAAGGGGACCAATTTTGTGCTGACCTCCGTTCCCTGATTGACCAAATGGAAAGCATTTGCGTTCAAATGTCCCAGCAGAACCAAGATTACAATACCACCTCATTTCAAATGGAGGTGGAGGAGAAACTCCCGCGCTTTGTCCTAGATGAAATTTTCCTCGCTAAAGAAAGTGACGATAATTGGAATACCGACACATTAAAAGGTAAACTCCGTACCATTTTACGTCGCAAGGAGCAAATTGAGTCCATCACCCCCAAACCCCCCTCATTGCCCAAGGCAAAACACCATTCCAACCCTGTTTCTAACCCATCTCCTGTGCACCACGGATCTTCTATCTCCCCTAACCCCCCGACATTGACCTTTCATACCCAGGAAGATAAACCGCCATACAAAAAACCCTCCTCCTCTGCCAAGATCACACCGAAATTGCCCTGTCTTTTTTGCGATCAACCCGGACACTTTTCCTCACATTGTACCCAATTTCCCGACCCTGATTCTCGTTTAGCTCGACTGAAATTTCTCCAACGGTGTTACAAGTGTCTGAAACCTGGACATTATGCTCGACAATGTACTAATCCTCCCCGATGTTCCAATTGTTCTGGAAACCATCCCAGAGTTCTGTGCACTAATCCGTCCAAACGGACCCATTCCCAAAATACTAATTATACGCAATCATCCTCCTCTTCTCTTCCATATTTTCCCACTCCAACCCCTTCATCTGGAGGTGTCACTCCTTTGCCAACTTTCAACCATCATTTCTATCCAACTTTTCAAACTTCCACCCCCGTATCGGCTGTCCCCTCCCTTAAACCTTCCTCTTCGCTTCCCAAAACATCCACCATCACCGCTTCGGAACGATCGGTCACTCCCACACAAACCATGCCTCCGCAAACAAACACATCGTCTATTTCAGTGCTCTCTCCCCGGTCCCTTCCCATCCTTTTAAAGTGTGTTCGGGCCACATTTTTTAACCCCAAGGATCCAACCCAATCTTGTCAAGGTATTCTTCTTCTGGATGATGCTAGTACCCACTCATATATATCCACCCAAGTAGCTAAAACCCTCCATTTAAGCACAACCCCGACGTCCGTCAGACTTGGGACTTTCAATAACCCACAATGTAAGGCCCTCCAGTCCTTCAATACCCAATTTGGCCTCAAGCTCACAGATGGACGATCATTGGTTGTCACGGCCAATACTGTAGATCACCTCACCCAGCCCACACCTTATATTCCATTTACCCCCGAACTCATGGCTTATCCTGAATTGATCCATAATTTTGAGACGGTATGCCCTGCAGTTCTTCTCGGAAGTGATTATTATTACGAAGTTGAGCCGACCCCACTCCAGCGCCTCCCATCCGGGCATCATCTGATCCATACCCTGCTCGGGCCAATTGTGGCTGGTAAAGCTTTTGGGCCTTCCCTCCCCCCAATCCAAATGACCAATTTTTGCACTCAAGAACTACCTTCTGCGCCACCACACGATTTTTTCTCCCTAGAATCCATCGGGATAAAAGATGACTCCCCCACTCCAACCGATGACTCTGTCCTTGCCCAATTTCATAAAGATATCGAATTTACGGGAAATCGATACCAAGTAAAATTCCCCTGGAAATCGGACCCCTCTCATCTACCTCTACCCTCAAATTTCGGATTGTGCTGGGGCCGACTCCGCTCTGTACAAAACACTTTATCAAAGTCCCCGGCGCTCTTTTCCAAATATTGTGATAAATTTGCCGAACTCCAATCCCTCCACATCACTGAAACGGTTGAAAATTCCCAAAAATTTTCTGCTCCTTTGCATTATCTTCCCCACCACGCAGTGGTGAATGAACAAAAGGGAAAGATACGCCCCGTCTTTGACGGTTCCGCCCGGACTGGCAGTGAACTGTCCATCAATCAATGCCTTCACCAGGGCCCAGATCTCCTCCCCGAATTGATTGGACACTTACTCCGTTTCCGTCTTCCCCCCATCGCCATAACTTGTGACATTCAATCGGCATTTCTTCAAGTTTCCATCCACCCCGATCACCGGGATTGCACCCGATTTTTATGGTTTAAGAACCCCGCAATACCCGTTTCCTCCGACAACTTGGAGATTCGCCGGTTCACACGAGTCCCTTTCGGTCTAGTTTCCTCTCCCTTCCTCCTCGCTGGGACTATCCAGCATCACCTCTCCCTGTTTCCCTCACCCCTTGCCGATGAAATTCGGACCAACATATATGTGGACAACATATTACTGGCCGCGGCGACAGCAGCAGAAGGAAGACACAAATGCAAAGGCGCTATTGAACTTTTCCAGAAAGCCGGCATGCACTTACGAGAGTTTGTGAGCAACTCCCCGGATGCTTTGGCCCAGCTCACCGATGATCAAAGATTGGCCGACCCCCGCCAAAAATTCCTCGGCATTCGCTGGCATACAGACCAGGACAGGCTGGTTATACCTATTCTTCCTATTTCTTCCTCTTTCATCCCTTCCAAACGGTCAATCCTTGCCTTTATGGCTTCTCATTATGATCCCCTAGGTCTGATATCCCCTCTCCTGGTCCCATTTAAATCTTTTCTTCAAAACCTATGGCATGAGGACTTTAAGTGGGATGATCCTCTTGGCCCAGAAATCCTCCAAAAATGGATGAAACTTACCCAACCCTGGTCCCAATCAAACTCGATTTCCGTCCCCCGTTCCCCATGCACCTTCCCCCCAGAGGGGCGCACTTACCAACTCCATTGTTTTGCTGATGCCTCAGCTATCGCGATGTGTGCCGTTGTTTATTTGCGAGTGACCCATCCGTCATCCTCTTCATCCCACCCCTTTCTTGTCTTTAGTAAATGCAAAGTTAAACCCATCAAATCCGGACATTCTCTCACTATTCCTCGTTTAGAGCTGATTGCAGCATTTATGGGAGCTAAAGCTCTAAAATTTGTCCATAACCATTTAACCCATCTTCCCTTCGAATTCCCTCTCTATTTATGGACTGATTCATCGGCTGTCCTTTCGTGGATTCATTCCGGCGCCATCAAAGAAATTTTTGTCCTTAACCGGGTTAAATCCATCCGTGCAATCCCGAATTTGGAGATTCGCCACCTGCCCGGGACTGAAAATCCCGCTGACTTAGGTTCCCGTGGACTAGCCAACCCCGACTCGCTCCAAAGCCACCTCGAATGGTGGAATGGTCCCATTTGGCTGCCCCTCCCCTCTAATTTTTGGCCTAGTATCCCTGGATTAAAACCCTTCCAGACCCTTATTCCACCTTCTCCGGATGTCGAAGCTGACCAACCTCACATTTTCACATTCACTGCAACACAACCTCCCCCTGATAGACTTTTCGAAATAAGCCGATTTTCTCGTCTTCCCCGACTTTTACGGGTCATCGTATACGTCCATAGATTTGTTAAACGTGCCAAAGCCACCCCAACTATTTCTCTATCCGAACTCCGCACCGCTTTTTTCCTAGTCATAAAGCAGGAACAGTCTCTCCTCCCTCCTCTAGACAAAGAGAACGAAGCTCTAGGTCTTTTTTCCGATCCCCAAAATTTGCTACGAAGTAAGGGAAGATTAAGTAAGAGTCAGTTACCCCCCGAAACTATAGAGCCCATTTATTTACCCGCCAAGTCCCCGCTTACTAAACTCATCGTATATGAGACCCACTTACTCAACCATCACTCAAGTCCCCTCCTCACTCTTTCCATCCTCCGACGTCAATTTTGGGTTCCGCGGGGGAGGAAAGTGGCGGAACATTCCATTTACCAACAATGCCTTCCCTGTCGGAAATTTTCGACAAAACCCTTTGATCTGCCCCCTTTCCCTCCTCTCCCAACAGCAAGGGTCCAGCTCTCCGCTCCCTTCTGCTCCGCCGGCCTGGACTTTTGTGGCCCTTTATATGCCCAAGCACCAGAAAAGTCCCTCCGAGCAAATGCTCGACCCAGCACCACCAAATGGTGGATTATCCTTTGGGCCTGTCTCTCAACCCGCGCAATTTCTCTAGACCTCGTGCCCGACCAGTCAGCTCCCACCTTTCTTCTTGCCTTCCGACGATTTTGTGCCAAATTCGGCACACCTCGCTCCATCTTTTGTGATAACGCCCCCACCTTTATTGCCCTCTCCAAAGTCACCCAGGAGAAGTTTGATACCCTATGGAATTTCCGGGTCCCGTTCGCCCCTTGGACGGGAGGACATTATGAACGACTCATTTCTCTGATCAAATCCCACCTCCGTAGGTCTATATCTTCCGGTGCGAGGTCCCGTACCCTCCCAGTCGACCATATTTCAACCACACTCTTTGAAATAGAAGGGATCGTGAATTCCCGACCTATTTCTTTCGATTCCTCCAACCCTTCGGAACCACGACCCCTCCGACCCATCGATTTTTTGCGGCCATTAGGCTACCGTTTCCCTACCCCATTCTCCGCCCTTGAAGGGGAAGTGGACCAAAATGACCCCGACTTTGCCCCCATAAGCAACCAACATTCCCTTAGTCACCTTTGGGAACAAACCTCCCAAAATACCCATAAATTCAGGTCCAAATGGAAGATGGACTACTTATTGTCATTGCGCGAGCGATACAGAAAACTAGCCCCGTCTCAACAAAGATGGCCCAGAATTGGGGAGTTGGTTCTGGTCCACCAAGAATTTAGTCCTCGCTCTCTATGGCCCATGGCAATCATCCGTAAAATTTTTCCCAATCCCGACAATATCCCACACACTGCAGAGATTAAACTCATTTCTGGACATATCACTCAAAGATCAGTCCACCATCTATACCCGCTGGAAACAGCGGAACATTTTTCCCAAGACATTATTCCGATCAAGAACAGCGATAATGAACCGGATGACCGACAATCCGCCAGTTCACCCCATTGTCCCATCCTTTCCCAAGCACCCACTCCCTCTGATGATTATCTTGAGCTTCGGAACCGCCGTGTAAAGCGATCTTGATAAGCATTTCACACCATTCCCGATCACTGTTCCTTCCTCCTCATCCTTTTCACTTCCGCTTTTTTCACTTTCCCACCCCTTACACATTCTATCCCTTTTTCCGCCCTCCCATCTTTTTATACACTTGGCTTTCTTTGATCCATATCCCACTCTCCATCTCCTTCATCCTACCCTTTTGGTTCAAACCGCCCATCCATGCCTAAACTCTTTTTCCGCATTGCGCTTGTGGGCCGCCACATTGCTCCTTCATCCCCTCTATTCTGGCTCGCATTGTTCCTTATCCCTATCATAGCCTGTATGTTTACCAAATTGATCCCTGTCCTCCTCCGTCTGCGCCATAATAAGGTGGGTCCCCGCCGCATTGGACATCCTGTATGGTTAGCATTCATCGGGGCAACAATCCTTCTGGTCCTTCTCCCCCCTTGTACTTGCCGCCCCATCAACCCCATACTCAAAGCCGGAAAAGTCTTGGCGAAACATGCCCTTCCTTATATTGGCAACGCCGCCCTTTACGTGGCGGCGGATACCGTTTCGGATTCTCTCAAATCCCATGATCCCAAATTGCCGCCCTTTGACGGATCCCATTATTCCTTGGTCACTATCGCTCCTCGTGTCCTTAGTCACCATAACTCCCCTTCCAGTGAGGACAAATCCACCACCCCGACCACCATTTTCATCTCTTTCTTGTGTTCCCTGGCAGGCATTGCCATCCTTATCCTGCTGAAATTTTTGTCTGAACGTTTTCGCAAATCCCCAAACCCGGACAATAGCGCTCCCTCTGCCCCCTCTGTCGAACTCCATCCCATTCACTCCCCAGATCCCGTCGCCTCGGCTGCAGAGACCCTTCGCTCTGCAGTCCAGGAACTCATAAATCGTACCGACCCTCCACACCGTGCCTAGCTCTGGCTTCAATATTGTACCTTCCACCGTTCATTCCCTCTTTTTTCCCCTCACACAGATGTCCCGTAGTACCCCACGTTTCGACCCAACAAACATCTCCAAAATTTTATCCCACCTTAATTTAAAATCAAGTATNTCGCTCCTCGTGTCCTTAGTCACCATAACTCCCCTTCCAGTGAGGACAAATCCACCACCCCGACCACCATTTTCATCTCTTTCTTGTGTTCCCTGGCAGGCATTGCCATCCTTATCCTGCTGAAATTTTTGTCTGAACGTTTTCGCAAATCCCCAAACCCGGACAATAGCGCTCCCTCTGCCCCCTCTGTCGAACTCCATCCCATTCACTCCCCAGATCCCGTCGCCTCGGCTGCAGAGACCCTTCGCTCTGCAGTCCAGGAACTCATAAATCGTACCGACCCTCCACACCGTGCCTAGCTCTGGCTTCAATATTGTACCTTCCACCGTTCATTCCCTCTTTTTTCCCCTCACACAGATGTCCCGTAGTACCCCACGTTTCGACCCAACAAACATCTCCAAAATTTTATCCCACCTTAATTTAAAATCAAGTATGAGCACCCCCTTGGACTCTATGGAGGTGGACGATTTGTCTTCCCCTCCCCCTTCCCCAATTCCCACTGATAAGCCGACCACCGAATCCTCCGCGGCACCGAACGACAATTCAAAGACAAGGCCCCGCATCCGTCCTCCCTCGCCCGAACCCCAGACACCTGTACCGCCGACGAACAAGGAAACCGAAGACGAGACGGATGCCCCTGTCACCGACTCTGAGTCTGCTCAAAAAGTGGTGAGTTCGACCAAACCACCTGAAACCCCATCTAAAACGGCCCGCTCCCCTCGGTACCACACCCTTGCTGCTCGAGTCCGGATTCTGCCGAACGGTACCATGCAACAACTCCCGGAAAGGCTGATACGCAAGAACAAGTTGGCGCTGATCAACAGCAATGCATGGAAGCGGTGCGCGGTCCGTCGGCAACCAATGCGAGGGCATCGTCCTGTGCCTTTGATGTCGCTGAACATTCAGCCTCCCCCTTCTTTGTCCCAATCCCCCCAACTCACGGCTCGTATGCCGCTGTACCCGCCCTCGTCGATTCCGCCCCAATTTTCCCCCGCTCCATCTACCCAACAATCGGCCACCTTTTATCATCTTGTACCGATGCCGATGGTTTTCGGCCCCCCGGGAGTGTCGCGTTAGCGATCCCGAACATTCCCTACTCTATCCCATGATTCACCACCATCACCTTAGATAACCATCAAGACATAATAATCGCCCCTCCCCTTTCGGGAAAGAATTCCATCTCCTAT
>LDKF01003332.1:2591-19732 GCA_001026735.1 Rotylenchulus reniformis | reverse complement strand
CCTAACGGTCTGAAATCCATAACAATGAGGCCTGTTTTTCTGTGGGATATTTAGCAGACACATGGTGCTATCAAACGCCGTTGACCGCTTTTCCTAAACTCGATTCTTTGAAAAGTTACCGGTCTTACAAAATCAAGTAGCCAAAATTCCATTGAAAATACGGTGTTTTTGGCAATTTGAAAATGATCGAAAGGTGCTGAAAGGGAGAGTAAAGAAAAAGGATTTCAATTAATGATATTTGATAGCTGCATATGTCTGCTAAATATCCCACAGGAAAACAGGCCTCATTGTTATGGATTTCAGACCGTTAGGAATTTTTGTTTCCAAAAATCCCGGTTTTCAAGCCATTTTGGGGGTACCTGAATCTCTATGATGGGCCCATTGAGTGGGGTATTTTTATAGCACTAATTGATCGTCTAGCCCATATGAGATTGCATGAATTTTTTCAGATTTTTCCTTTTGTAAATTTTAGGAATTTTGGCCCCGTGAAAAAATGGAATTATAATTATGTTACACCAATTTTTAACTAATTCGTGCATAAAATTTTTCCCAGAGGATGAAATTCCGCGAAAGTTGCAGGACCTTATTAATTTCTCATATGTTAATTGTGTATAAAATTTCAGCTTCATCGGCTTGATGGAAAGTGGTGAACCACTCAAAATTTGGGTGGAATTATAATTATGTTACAGAGCATATGAAAGAATAAAAAAATATTATAGAGAAAGAGAAAAAGACAGATCGCCAACGCCAACATACATACTTTCAAAAATTGAAAACTAGCAACAACAACAACTAGGGTGGCGCGTCCCCATCCCCGCGGCCTTGTCCCCGCGGGGACACGGGGACAAAATGCACCCCTAAGAATGGGGAAATCGGCCAAAATTGATCATTAATCATTATTTTTGAGAGAAATAGGAAAAATGACGGAAAAATAAAAATTTCTAAACCAATTTTTCTTAAGAAATGTTCGAAAATATTGAAAAATTTTCTCCGGCCGATACAACTAAAAGGATTTTATGTACTAGTGTAGTTCTGTTATAGGTTTCCGACTCGTAAGTCAAAATCAACAAAAATAAATAAAAATTACATAACTTTTCAACAAACAACTATGCAAGGGGGGGTCAGTCGGGTGGGGGTACGCACGCAGCGGGGCTAGGGGGTACGCAAAATTCGGGGGAAGGGAAAGAAAAAAGGGGTACGCAGGGGTGCGAGAGGGAAAGAGGAATTTTATTCGATGCATACCCTCTTAAACAATGAAATTTCTGATCAATTTTCCTTAAGAAAAGGGTCTAAATTTCAAAAATTTCTCCGGCGGCCCCTATCGGGACCGCCGACGCGCCTTTTACTGGTCCATTAATTTCTTTTACCTCAAATCGTTTGAACATGTGAATATCGGAAATGGCGCTAGTTTAAAGACGGCCTATCTTGGGACCCTAATATTTTAGAGTCCCGGGACTCACTTTCATTTTTTGTGAACAAATGACTTCACGGTGTAATTTTTGACGCGCAATCCAGTTCTGACGTCCATTTTGATGTAATGGGTCATCTGACCATCTGACGTCACTTTTTGACGCTGACGTCAAAAAATGCCACACGTAGAACCTGTAAACAACACGGGGAACCACGAGTTTGTTGCGGGTTTTACGTGCGGCATTTTTTAGCGTCAGCATCAAAAAGTGACGTCAGATGACGCATTACGTCAGAATGGGCTTCAGAATCGGATTAAGCGTCAAAAATTACTCCTGTTGGTACTCAAAAATTGACTGGTACACAAAAATAATTTTGAGTCTCAAGATAGGCCGTCTTTAAACTAGCGCCTCGGAAATTATTACAACGAAAACCTTACTTCAGAAAAGGATGGGATCGGTTGTTAGTTTTCAGCTTTTGAAAATATTTTGGAGTTGGCGAACTGTCTTTTTTCCTTTCTCTGATAATATTTTTGTTCGTTTCATAAATTGGACTCATTGCCGATTCGAGGTAAAAAAAATAAATGGATCTATATACAGTGAAATTTCGTCTAATTTTTTATGGAAAAGAATATTTCTAAAAAGAATTTTCGGCACTTGTGGAGTTTGGGTCTCCGATTTGACCCCCGCCCACATCAAAATTTTTAGAAATTGATTTTAAATAATCTAAAAATGACTTCCCTGGGGTAACTTTTGACGCTGAATCCAAATCTGACGTCCATTTTGATGCAATGCGTTGTCTGACGTCACTTTTTGACGTTGACGTCAAAAAANCAAAATTTCAAAAAAAATTTTTTTTGACGTCAACGTCAAAAAGTGACGTCAAATAACGCATTGCGCCAAAATGGACGTCAGATTCGGATTCAGCGTCAAAAGTTACCCTAGGGAAGTACATTTAAGATGATTTTACTGAAAAATTTAACCAAAAATTTTGATGTGGGCGGGGGGTAAATCGGAGACCCCAACTCCACAAGTACCGAATTTTGGCACTACCTGAAAAGCGGTCACTTTTGAAAACCCACCAAAAGGGTCCCCCCTTTTAGGCAAAAAATGAAAAAAATTTTTTTGTTTTTTTTGCAACTCTTTTGCTCAAAAATAGTTAAAAAGTAAGAAAAAATTGAAAAAAAAATTTTTTTGGGTTTCAAATGAAAAGGGTCCCCCCTGTTAAATTTGCGGGTTTTCAAAAGTGACCGCTTTTCAGGTAGTGCCCGAATTTTCCTCTGGCGAGCTTTTTTTATAGGGGTACGCATTTTGGAGAATGTCGGGGTACCTTGCCGATGTATGCCTGTCATCTTTCTTTGGATTTTGGAAATAATGAACATAATTTTGCCGAAAAGATCTTATTTTCAACATTTTTTTCTGGTGGCTCATAGACGCCAAATTAGCCAGTTCAGTACAATTTTTTGAGAATTTTTAAAATTTTTATAGATATAAGGTTTCTTGAAACAATTTTTCTAGGTCTAGTATTTATCGAAAATTTTGAAAATGCTTAAAAATAATTTAAAAATAATAATATTTAATTGATTTAAAATGAATTTTCATTGACGGAAATTTTTTTTCGATTTTTTTTTTCAATAATTAAAAGACTTGGAAAAAATCTTGTCCCCGCGGGGACCCCGCGAAAATCTGTCCCCGTCCCCGCGAGGGTCGCCAGTCCCCGCGGTGACCCGTCCCCGCGGGGAATTCCGCCACCCTACTAACAACCGATCCTATCTGGAAGGAAAATTTTCGTTGTAAAAATTTCCGAAATTCACATCTTCAAACGACTCAAGGCAAAAAATTAATGGATTAGTAATTGCGAAAAGAAGCAGAAAGAACATAGGATAGTGAAAAAGAGCATGAGATAAAACAAAGCGGCAGAGAAAAAAAGAATTTCTCGAACGAAAAAGAGAACTTTTCTGTGCTTAAGAAAGATCGAATTCCGCACAAACTAATATGCTTAAGAAAGATCGAATTCCGCACAAACTAATAAACTAATGAAATTTAAGGAAAAGAGGAAATTTTTTTTGTTAGATTAGATCTATTTATCTTCTAAAATAGCGGGTTTCGGATCACCTGTAAAACACGATCAATGTTTACTTTTGAGTTGTTTCATGGATTTATTAGAATGATAAAAAATGAATTTATACTGCTGGTTAAAATTATTCGCATAAATGCAAATGATGATGAAAAGGTTTTTTATTTTCGTCTTCAACCCGCGGTGCTAGTGTTGGATTGTGCCTAACTCATTCCATCAGTGATCCATTGGTTCAATCTAAATGGATTTTATTTCAAAATTTGTTTTATTTTCCATTTCCCTACCTTTTCCTGGGAATTTTTTTGCTCGCTTTGTTCTTGGCCTCCGAGCCTCACCAACAGTTGGTTTAGGCTGTCGATGCTGTTCCGGATGGCCTGCTTGTCCGCGTTCATCAGTTCCGTGTAGCCTCGCACTATTTGTGGCAATGTGATGCTGGCATTTCTGAAAAATGTGCGAAATTTGAGATATAGAAAATCCTGAAAAAAATTAACCCGATCTGCGATGAAATTTCAAGCCAAGCAACCGCCGAATTCGCTTGCTGGTTGTACAGTTTGCTCTGCTGGCGATACACCTCGAGCACCAGTTGCTGTCAATGCCAAGAAAATGATTTTTTAAAATAAATATTGTATTTTTAAATGCATTTTAAACAACCAAAAATCCCATAAATTAATACGATACTCCCGCCAGCAAATACAAAAAAGGTCGCTAGTTTTGTCCTATTTGTAATATCCGGATAAAATTTGCAAGTGAAAAAATATTATGGTCTTATTGTTAGGGAGCTCAATTGGGCTTTTGGACAAAAATTTGATAATTGGATATATTTTTTAAAAAATTTCCTTTCCTCTTTTTCGCCTCGCACCCCGCGATTTTTTGATATACTAGTAACTAGCATCGCCGACGAGGGATGCTCGTGTTGGGTTCATATCATATACAAAATTCATATAGATATATATTTGGGAGATAGCCGTTTGGCTAGGGTTCGATTAAGCCCGGGTGAGTCACAGGTGGTCATGTTGGTAAGAGAGTCGCGTGCCAAGCGCTGCCTCTAGCCCCATTAGGCCTTGCCGTGAATACACATTGGCGCGGATACACATTGGCGCGGGTACACATTGGCGCGAGGGCTTCGCCGGAGAGGGTTGCCGGCTCATACAGAGGATCGTGCTGGGTACATGAGGTGGTAGATAACCGTCTGGCTAGGGTCACACTGGGCCCGGGTGAGTCACAGGTGGCCATGTTGGTAAGAGAGTCATATACATTCATGAGCCCAGGCGCGGATACAACAGGGGTTTGAGGCGCGGGCAGAGGCGGGGCCCGGGCGCGGGCCATGCGAAGCCCGGGCGCGTACCAAGTGAAGCCCGGGCGCGGGTACGAGGGGGGTACGGCGCGGATACACATCGGCGCGGGCCACAAAATGTGGCAGGGGGCTTCGCGTGTACTACGTTGGCGCGGACCAAGCGAGCCNGGAAGAATTATCACAAAATTGTTGATTTGGTATAATATTTTAGTAAAACTCTATATGAAAAACTTTTGCATTAAGCAAATTGCGCTTTGAAAATGGCGTTTTTTTATGAATATAATAATCCCTCTATAAGAGGGGAAGGGGACACTATCCCACCCTCCTATCTCGAAATTGAAAATAATTAAAGACTATTTTCTTAAGAGTAGAATCAACATTTTTAATTTTTATTGGCAACTTCTGTCGGGGGTCTCTGAAATACTTCTGATGCCCCTCTCCCTTCCTGATTTTTCTCTGGCTATGGGCCTGCCTCTCTCCAACTCACCATAATGGACCGTCTGAGGTCCTTGAGAATTAAAGATTTTGCCGTCGCAATCGGGTCGAACTCGGTTTGGGTCGGAATGGGGTGAGTCGCCGTTGCCGATGACCCGGCAATTTGGGTCTGTTGCTGACTTTGCTGCTGAGTGACCGACTGATTGGACATAGGCGGTGGATTGGAGGCTGGGCCGCCGGTGGAATGGGGAGCGGCACCGACCGAGTAGACACCCGCTGAGGGGGTCGGCATGCCCACCGAGCCAGGTTGCTGGTGTTGCACCGATCCTGTTAAAAAATATTAAAAGTTTTTTGGGAAAATAATTCAACGGTACATACATTATATATCCAAATTTTAATATCCAGGGACAGCCAGGAATTTTTTTCAATTTTTCCCTATATGGTGGTCCCGATAGGAGCCTATCGGTGAAAATTTTTGAAAATTTACTCAATTCTTATAGATTTGCTCGTTTTTTGCTTAAGACATCTTTGGAGAAATTTTATCAAGAAATTGGTCATTTTTTCGATTTTTTCTTCCTCTTTTCTCCTTCGATTCTCTGATTTTTAAAAATTTTCCGGTCTTGGGGGCATCCTTCTGTTCCTGTCCCCTGGCTACGCCCCTGCAACTTTCTACCCGGTTGTTGCAGGTTGTGCACCGACGAAGGGCCCCCAATGGATTGGGGCTGTTGGAGTTGCTGTTGCGGGGTTGCTGGCGTTGCCGGAGCATTGGAGAGGGGCTGTTGCATTTGTTGTGAGAGTGGTTGCTGCTGCATCATCATCATCTGTTGCTGCTGGTTGTGGGGGCTGAACGGCGTCCCGCCATGATGGTACATTGGCATCTACGAAAATCAAGCTGTAATGACGGTCCCGGCAGGGTCCGCCGGAGAAAATTTTTTTTAGGAAAATTGGTCAATTTTCATTTTTCCGTTTTCCAAAAGCTGATGGGTTCCCGCTTCAGCTCCTTTGGCGAGGGCCATGGGCTAAAGCTAAATTTACAACCCAACCTGTTGATAAGCTGACATTTGCTGCTGGGGAGATGGCACCACATTGGGCGACATGTTCTGCTGTGGAACCATGCTTGTCGGATTGGCAGCTCTCTGATAAAAAAAAAGTAATTAACGAGTCGGATTGTTCCAGACCTTTAAATTCTAAACATATGCATTAGCACTGGCCAATATTCCCCACGGATTTTTTTTAATTTTGATTTTCTTTAATGTTGTCAAATATTCTTGAGACCCATTCCAGGAAGGGGGATCTCCCCTTTCTGAAATTTTTTCTGGTTACGGGTCTGATAAGCGGGATTCTTATCGAATTTTTATGGATTGGTTCTGTAGAAAAGTATGAACGATTTTGAGCATAAATGTCAAGAAGTTTATCCACCATGGGTCTTGTGTTTTGTTGTTGCTGCTGGGCACCAATTTGCTGATTACTTTGTTGCTGCTGATAATTCATATTTCGTTTTTTGTTTTATTTTTATGGTAATTTAAATTTGTTTATCTTGGTGGTGGCTCTTCCTCCAATTCTCCATTTTTGGGAGATTTAGTTAACTTAAGTCAAATTAAATGTTTTAACGAAGCGATTTCTCTTCTTCTCGGAAAAAAGAGTAAAAGAGAATTAGAGAAACAAAAAAGAGGTCAGAGAAGAAGAAAGGACCGAAATTTCCGAAATCCATCGAAATTCGAAACACGAGCACGAGGGTCACGAAAAAACATCGTCGTGTTCATGTCGTAGAAAACAAACATTTTCTTATAAATTGTAATTAACCCGAACGAACATTTATGCAATGCAACTTTTTGGGTATCAAAATAAAAAAAAAATACGAATTTTATTGTTCAGCAGCTTTGGTCCAATTCTCGTTTCGTTGTTCATTTACCTTTACCCTATAACCCCTATAAACCATTTTTAATCTTATTGAATGTTACCTTTTATTTTAGCATTGGGATAAAAAACTTAATGATATGTATGTATGAGCCGAATTATTACGATGTCTTGATGACTCATATCATAAATTTAGCAAGATTCAGATTTTTTTGAAATTATTTTCTATTTTCCATCGACCAAGCAGTATTTTGTTATTTGACATTTAACAATGACTGCCCTACAAAAAGCGATTGAACTAGTGACAAAAGCAACAGATGAGGACAAGAACAAGAATTACGACGAAGCCTTGCGCCTCTATACTGGTTCCTGTGAATACTTTATGCACGCACTGAAATGTGAGTTGAATTAATCTTTTAAGTTTAGACTGCTTGCAGGTCGATTAGTAGGGGGCGTAACGAGGGAACGGGGACTTGATCCTCCCCCTCCCGAAATATCAAATCAAAAATTTATCAGAGTACCCTATTCTCGGCGCCGGCACCCGTAACTTAATGGAATTCCTGGCTTTTTAAAAAGAGCTCAAAATTCAAACGCTCCCCATCGGAACCGGCGAATACCATTCAATATAGAGCAATTTTGATCTTAGTTAAGCAAAAAGACTGGATTNATATGATTCATCTAAAAACAACTCCGACAGTGTAATTTTAGGTGAAGAATCCTATTCTTACGTCCATTTTGACGAAATGCGTCATCTGACGTCACTTTTTGACGCTGTCGTCAAAAATTTTCATTTTTGTAATTTTTCCACGAGGAAAATTTTTGTAGCTGAATCCGATTCTCATGCTCATTTTACCATTTTGTAATGTTGCATCCCGGTGTTCATAATGGAAGTCATATTCGGATTCAGCGGTCAAAAATTACCCAGGCGAAGTCATTTTTAGGCCATTTGGCTTTTTGACGTCAGCGTCAAAAAAGACGTCATCGTCTTTTTCGTCATATGACGTCTTTTTTGATCAAATGGACGTCAGAATAGGATTTTTTTAAGTTACAGCTACTTATCAAAATTCGGAAATCATACCACAAATCATCAACAAAATTATTTGGGGGAAGGGTGGGGGTCAAAATGAGACCCAAACTGCACAAGTGCCTACTTTTCGATCATCGGCAAAAATCATCGGAATTTTTCCAAATTTTTGTATCTGCTGAATGAGCTAATGGCTGTTGCCCTCTGGGCAATCCTGAAGTTTACCCGTCCCGAAAAATTTTCCTATTAAAAAACCACGTTTTTTCTAATTCCGCGCTTCTTTCGGAGGTTTTCAGGGATGCTGAACACGACGGCGCATTCCTTTGTTTGAAAATCGAACATTTGTAGACCGAAATTCGAAAAGTCGAACAGACATTTTTCTTCATTTTAGATTCCATAATTCACTCGGGGGTTTTTGAGGGTGCTGAATCCTAATCTGATGTCAAAATTATTATATCGTAACTAAAAATTTATGATTTTGTATATTTCCATTGATTTTTCAGATTTTCCATTTTTAATTCGCTTTTAAAATTCGCTTTGATCCGGTGAAAAAAATTTTTGTTCGATTTTTCGAATTTCGGTCTAAAATTGTTTCGAATTTCGGAAAAAGGAATGCGCCATCGTGTTCAAAACATCCCTGAAAACCCCCGAATGAACAATGAAGCACGGAATTACAAAAAACTTGGTTTTTAATTGGAAAATTTTTCGGGACGGGTAAACTTCAGGATTGCCGCCCTCTGGATAAGCACAATTCAACCATAATAAAAGTAAAATCATTAATTTTTGGATTATGTATTTTTTATTCAAATTCATAAGTGTACCATTAATGAACTCTATTATTTTTCATAGTTGAGGAGCCTGACCAGTTTTGTTATGATAGGGGAAATCGGGAAATTATTTTCTAGAAAAATTCTACAAATTCTTAGGACCGCATTTATGTTTTTGGAATAGAATATTGTATTTAGGAGTTTATTTTTTCTGAATTGTTAAAATTTTAACTTTAGACTTGCATTTGCAGAAATTTTTGATATGGCTCAACTTCGATTGAATTTAAATTCCTTTTTCCAGACGAGTGTCAATCGGACCGACAGAAAGAGATCATCCGGGAGAAGATCACGGAGTACATGAAGCGGGCCGAGAGTTTGAAGGCGTACCTGAAAGGCGGAGGGCCCGGCAAGAAGGCGGTGAAGGAGAACGAGAAGGACTCCAGCGGGGACGAGGAGACGACGGACGAGAACAAAAAGTTCCAAAAGGCGATGAGCAAAGCGATCATTGTGGAGAAGCCGAATGTGCGATGGGAGGACATTGCGGGGCTGGAGGACGCCAAGCGGGCGCTGAAGGAGGCAGTCATCTTGCCCATCAAGTTCCCGCACATTTTCAAAGGTAATTTTTATGAATTTTATACATAAGGGCAAAAAATAAATGCGCGAAGTTTAAAAAAATCGGACCTATAACAAGGGCGGTTCTAGGATTTCGGCTTGGAGGGGGTCATAGAAAAAATAGGGGGGAGGGTCGGCCTGAAATTTTACGAAGGGGGTACCTCTTTGAAGAGAATTTTTTTTGAAAATTTCGACCAATTTCTTTAGAAAATTGACGTTTTTTTTTAAATTTCACCACTGATTGACCCGTACCTTACGAAGGGGGTACTCTTTTTTTGGGACCCTTACGAACAAGGGTAGGGGAGAGGGTCGACCCCTCCTTATTTTTTCTATGAATTACCTAGCTTAAAAATACTAATATATCCAAAAAAAAATAGAACCCAATGAAACAATCCCTTCAAAAAAAACAAAAAGGAGAAAAATAAATTATTTAATTTCCTTTCTGAAGTAAAATTATCAAAAATTTGAAAAAAAAACTAAAAAATAAAATAAAATTCGTTTTTTTCCAAAATCCAAAATAAAATTAATTTCCAAGATTTTTTACNCCCCCCCCCCCCCCTCTAAAACCGCCACTGACCTATAAATCATTTTAAATTTTGGTTCCATCTTGAGAGTTGAAATTTTTTTCTAGTTTTTAAGGCCAGAATTCAGAACAGAAGAAAAATCACTAAATTTTTCTATTTAAATTGGGCTTTTTAAAATATTTCTAAAAGAATTTTTTTATTCTTCGTTTATCAATTGATGAGCATATTCTCATTAAAAAACACATAAAAAAGAAATATCGCCAATTTTCATATACTCTGTCCGACGAGCTGTTGTTGTTGTTGTTGTGCTACAGCCACTGCTTGATGATGTTGATAGTTGGATAAACTTTTGTGCGCTCGCGCCGTCAATGCCATGTCCTCTTCTTTCATTTGGACCAGCGATAATCCGTACAAAAACGGGGCGGCCATTGACGGGGCATAGCCGAAGAACATGGCCAGGATGGGCACCATCGATTCGGGTCCGAACCGCCAAGTGCCACTCATTGTGATAATGTAGAAGGGTGCTTGATAGAGAGGCCTAAAAATAGCGAAATTTTTAAAGCAATTTTAATTGTAGATTTTGTTTAAAAAAATTAAAGGAATTTAATCTCAAGAAGCCAGATCGAAATTCAGTTTTTAATCTAAAAACTATTTTACCCCAATAGGAATGCGTAGACTAGGAAACGACTCTTGTACAGTCCGATGCTCTGGAACACCAGCGGGCTGTGGTAGAGGATTTTCAGCATTTTGATGTAGCAATAGTAGGACAATGCACTTGGCAACAGCACGCATAAAATCAGCAAATAGGCCAGGAACTTGTAGCTGTAGTCGGTGCTGCCCCACATCTTAAAATTCATGAGAGTACTGCTCAAAATTAAATTTTGTTATTTGGATATTATTATTGATTTGACCGGTTTATCGAACCAGATAATAGACTAGCATGGTCAGAAATAATAGACAAAAAAATTAAAAACCCATTTGGCCAAAAATGGCAAATCACCCACACAATGCCGTAGCACTGGGTCGTAGATCACAATATGGGAGTTGGTGATGGAAGGCAGTGAAACTGCGAACCCGACAACCCAGGCCATACCACACAAGTAGTTCGGGGGCAACCCAAACAGTTGGGCATAGTGAATGCGCGCAAATGTCAGCAGATGTACGCCAGCAATGCACAGAGTCATGAAGTGGATCACGGTCCACACAGAACACATCAGGAAGGTCTTAAGGGTTCGAAATGAAAAATTTCGCCAAATAAAAAGTTTGGCTTTTATTATGGAAAAACCTGTATTCGGCACATCAGGTTGTTGTTGGCCCAGATGTTGGCGCCGGACCACAGATTGAGCAGGAACAGAGGTACCAGTATACACAGGCCGCCCATGTTGGTCAGGCAAAGGTGCACAATGAACTGGGAGGACACAAAGTTGCGGTACAGTCGCCGCCACAAAATGTAGGCGACCAAAGCACAGTTGGCCACAAATGCAATGGCAGTGATGCCGGCCAGCGGGAACACCATACCGGGGAAGGCGTACTCGGTGGAGTTGAAGGAGTAGGCATTGGGGGAGGGCACATTGGACTTGAGAAAGAGCAATTGATGCTGATGATGGTTATTGTTGTTGCTGTTGTATTGCTCCATTTTGTTGTTCGATTCGGGTTTTCTCTTCAATCAGATATTTTTTGATTTTCTTTGAAAATTTTGTCCTTCAATAGTGAAATTATGGGATTCAATTTTGGACAAAAAGCGGCAATTTTCGGCTCTTTACAAGTTTTTCCATGCCAGTCAATATTGAGTTCTGTTACCCAAAGAGGCTAAGCGCTGCAATTGGGCATATATTATAGGTTGAGAGTAGGGACAAGTCCGACGGGGAGGAACATTTTATTGAGTTGGCCAAGACACATGTGCCCCGAGGGCAGAGAAGCAGAGTCAACAAAAGCCCGCGGGCGCTTTTGTTCGCTTTTTCCTCTTTCTCTATTCTAACGGACCATTGGATAGACAACACTTTCTTGGCCAATGCTCGTTAAAGGAACGCAAAATTGGGAGGGACAAAGGTGTGAAAACCATTCTTTGCCCAATTAAAATTTAATGAGCTCCAAATAAACTATCTCTTTACATAAGAATTGCAAAATTTGGAATTTATTTACAGAAACCTTAGAGAAAAAGGAAAAATTTTCTCATTATTTTTCATTACATATTCTTTTTTTATCCGAAATTAACAAAAAAAATAATAGTTGATCATGAATTTTTAATTAATTATGTAAAAATATTTTTCAGGAAAACGGACTCCATGGAAGGGCATTCTTTTGTTCGGCCCACCCGGCACCGGCAAATCGTACATAGCCAAAGCGGTAGCCACCGAGGCTCAGAACTCCACCTTCATCTCCGTGTCCAGCAGTGATCTCGTCTCCAAATGGCTGGGCGAGTCGGAAAAGTGATTTTCCATTCGAATTTTAAATTATTTTCTTAAATAAATTTTACGTAAGACTGTTTTTCTTTATTCTTTAATTGCAAAAATCCACCGAAATCCCCTTTTTTGGAAAATCTTTCATCCCCGTTTTTTCCAGATTGGTCCGGGAGTTGTTCGACCTGGCCCGGCGGAGCAAACCGTCCATCATCTTTATCGACGAGGTGGACTCGCTGACCTCCTCCCGCTCCGACAACGAGTCCGAATCTGCGCGACGCATCAAAACAGAGTTTCTGGTCCAAATGCAAGGGGTCGGCAACGACATGGATGGCATCCTGGTCCTTGGTGCGACCAACATTCCGTGGATCTTGGACGCGGCAATCCGGCGCCGATTCGAGGTAGAATTTAGATTTTTTTTTATATTTTTCCGTAGACGTAATAAATCGAATTCAATCAATTTTTTCAGAAACGCATTTACATTCCTTTGCCGGACACGAACGCGCGGAAGGACATGTTCAAGTTGCACATTGGGGATACGCCAAACAACCTGAACGAGGAACACTTGCGGGAATTGGCACGAAAAACGGAGGGATACTCAGGACACGACATTTCCATGGTGGTCAGGGACGCACTGATGCAGCCGGTGAGAAAGGTGCAGGACGCCACACACTTCAAACGGGTGCGTTAACACTAACTCGCAATTTTCATTTATTTTAATTAAAATCGAAAATTTATTTAAATGTCAAAAAATAAAAAATTTAAACGGAGAGCAGATTAATAAGAGAAGAAGATGGTTTTTGGTCTTACACCACAAAGTTGTCGTTCAAAAGGAGTAGAAATCAAAGGGAGAAAGTACGAAAAAATTGAACAATGAAGGGAGCAAAGAGGGAAATGAGCAAAAAAAGAGCGTCACACGAATAACAATAACTTTCATCTTTATGGAATTTTTTTCGAAACATCAATATTATTTATTAATGAAGGTAGTTTTGCAATCTTTTTTTCTAAAAAAAACCTCGCTAACCCATTTAAAAAATATTTTACTTTCATCATATCTTAAACCCCGAATAATTACACAAAATTCCTCAATTTAAGGTTTCTGGCCCTTCGCCCCATGATCCGAATATATTTGTACACGATCTGCTGACCCCATGTTCGCCGGGCGATGAGGGTGCCGTGCCAATGTCTTGGCTGGATGTGCCGTCGGACAAGCTCAGCGAGCCCATTCTCTCCATGGTACTTAATTTTAGGGTTGCACGGGACCGGGACTTTTGGCAAAAACCGGGACCGGGACTGACCGGGACTAGCAAAACCGGGATCGGGACCGGGACCAGGTTTTTCAACCGGGACCGGGACTGACCGGGACCAACCTTTAGTATAAAAATTCAAAAAAAAAATTTTAATCGAAAAATTTTTATAAAAAATCTTTAAATGGAAAAAATATGCAGAAAATTATGCCGAATTTTTGGCAAATGGGATTTATAAATTTCTATGAAAATTTTGAAATTTCAAAAAAATTTTGATTAAGAAATTTTTTCAGTAAGTGAAATTAAAATTTTTTCAATTTGAGAATCTCCCAACAAGGGCTAGACGGAACCGGAAAAATCTAATCCGGAAATCGGAATTCGGAAACCGGAAATTTTTTAATTTCGGAACTCGGAACCCGTAATTCGGAAGCGAAAAAGTCCGGAATCCGAAACTCGGAATTCGGAGTTGGCCACAATTACCCCTTCAATAATCAAACGGATCGGCTTTCATATTCATTTTTTATCGCGTAAATACATAAGCATTTAGTTTTCTGGTTCTGCCTTTTTCTAGCTTCAAACTAGAATTTAAAAATATTTTCGAATATGCCACTCTTAGGGGTGCGTAAAATTCCAGCTTAAAATTTTCGAGCCAATTTTTTGTGAAATTTTAGTATGGATTGGTACCGGCGGCCCCGATAGGGACCGCCGGAGAAAATTTTGAGGATTTAGACCTTTTCCCTTAAAATCCTGGATATTTCCTGGTATCAGGAGAAATCCTGTCAAAATCCTGGTAAGGACCCCATTTTCCTGTGAAATACCAAGTTTTCCTAAAAGGGTCACCCTGTTAGACTTCGAAACCGATGGAAGAAAAATTGAATGGTGAGATGTAAAAGAATAACTATATGAAGGGGGCGGGAAGATTTTGCTTTTTTAGGCGAAAAAATTAAATTTCTCAAGGAATTTTCATAATAAAACTCACAATTTTCCCTTCCTACCCCCTAAATTTTTTCAAAATTTCGCCGAAAATGCCATTCTTAGGGGTGCATTTTTGGTCCCGGTTGGTCCCGGCTTTGAAAACCGGGACCGGGATTTCCCGGTTTTTGAAAACCGGGACCGGGACCGGGACTCCAGTCCCGGGGTGACCGGGAATTCCGTCCCGGTCCCGTGCAACCCTACTTAATTTTACTCAATTTAATGAAAATAATTAATTTAATTAAGCACTTATTTAATTTCAATTTTTCCATAGAATGACATGCTGAAATCGTTGATGTGCACAAAGCCGACAGTGAACGACAAGGACTTGCAGAAGTTGGAGGAGTTCAAGAAGGATTTTGGCCAAGAAGGCTGACACCCGGAGAACCCCCAATTTTGATTTTTTTTTTACATTTTTTGGATCTGTATTAATCTTGCGCCGATGGTCCTGTGTAACATTTTGATTAAAAAATAAATTTATTTTAGACCATTTGAAATGTAAACCTCTAATTTTTCTACATACAAAATTAAATTCCAAAAAAAATCCGCCTTCCCTCCCCCTTTTTTTGGAATTTTTCCCATTTTCTGCGCTCTCAGTCAGGTTAATCAGGTCATTCGCCATCCGCCGGGATAATGCCTTCGGGGCAGGATTTTATGCTCTCACGACAAGGTGATCCGTCGGATCCGGATTGTACCCCTTCTCTTCCCCCCGACCTTTTCACTTTCATTGCCGCGAAAAAAGGGAAACAAAATGTTGTTGTCCTTGTCATCATCATTACGCCCACAAAGGTACTGTAAAAGGACCGAAAAATTAATAAAAAAATAATTTAAAATAGCATCGTAGAAATACGGCGAAATTCCAATTTTACGCATAAATTCAACTACTGTAATGAGTTAATTACCGATTAAATTTAGCCAAAATATCTTTGGATAATTTGGATAAAATTCAAAAATTGCTTGGGACCCGAACCAATCAACATCCCCTCGAAAAAGAAGGGTATTCGTGCAGTTTCACTGAACCACCCAAAACTTAAATTCCATTTCTCCACAATTCACCATTTTCGTTTCCTTTCCAGGTGCCTTGCCCCTCTGCTGCTGCTGTTACTCACTTCGTATGTTGTTACTACTGAACTGCTCGAACTCGGCGACCTGAAACGCTGTTTCGAGCGCTATGACGGACACAAATTGTCCGCCGATGCACGGCCTTACCACAGCGAATGGCGGCGCCAGAACGAGGAACAATGTTTGGGTGGGAATTTTGGCGGAGAAATGCAAAAATTCGATCAAAAAATTTCAGAATTCTGCGTCAAATCGGCGGTTAGACAAGACCTGAAAAATGGTGAAAATAAAATTATTTTTTGTTGGTTTCAGAGTCGATGTGCCTCCATTGTCTACGACAAATCCCACCACATTTGCCATTATTTCGGCATAAAAGGTGACCAAAAAAATTTACATAGACGGGGTCAGGCCTAACAAGCCTGGTAAAACTCCCCAAAATACCTGACTCATTGAAAATTTTTTATTAAGAATGATAAAATTTCTCAATAAAGTACGTTAAGCTCCAAAAAATTGTTACGCCCTTTTTCTAAAAATTAAGTTTTGAAATAAAAATGAGAATATTTCAAAATTAACCCGTAAAAACGAACCACACCCTAAAGCTCTTCTGAAAAGCTCTCTGTTGCTGAACTCCTGAAATGATCGGCTTATAGCCAGGGCCGGCGCCAGAAAATTTTTTTGGAGAGGGCACATAAAATTTTGAGGGGGGCACAAACGAAAATTTTTGTAATTAAGTGCATTTTTCTTAAGAAAATTTTAATTTTTTCTTTAAATTATTCGATTTTGGGAGGGGCACGTGCCCCCCTTTGCCCCTCCTTACATTACAGCCCGAAATGCCAAAAAATCTTAAAATTTTCAGATTTGCGCAGTGTCCAACTACAACGGAAATTTGTGTATTTGCGAGTTGCGGATGAGACCGGAGGGACCTGTATGGGTACGACCATGAAAAAAACCTAAACTTCACCCAATTTTCATTATTTATTTTCACAGAATCGATGAGATCGAAACTGCTGCTGCCAGAGGCAGAAGATGAATCATCCAATAATAACACTCATCAGAGCCAGACCAACGAATCCTTTGGAGGGGACAACAACTCTTCAACCACGGAGTCATCGCCAATTGACAAAGCTTTAGGTGGGATCCATTTTTCAGGATTACATCAGAATTTAACATAATTTTTTTACGAATTTGGCTGTATTTCTATATTTCTACAGAAATTTGGTCATTTTTTGCTTCAGTACAAGTATTTATGGATGCCGGCGGTTCCGTTAGGAAATATTTTTGGAAAATTTAGAACCGCCGTAGAAAATTTTAGAAAAATAGGTCAGTTTCTTAAGGAAATTGGTCATTTTTCTCGTCCTAAACAGGATTTTCATTGTACCGGAGAAAATTTTGACGAAATCAACAAGGGGACCCTTATGAAAATTTTATTGACTTAGCATTTCGGGGAGGGACAGTTGCCCCCCCCCCC
>LDKF01003331.1:0-21612 GCA_001026735.1 Rotylenchulus reniformis | reverse complement strand
ATATTCGTAAGATATTCGTTATATATATTCGTATTCGTATTATCGCAATCGGTGCCAATTTGTATATTCGTTTTATCTCAATCGGTGCCAATTTGCCCATCATGCCAAGCTACCCAATTACAGAAAAAAATTCAATTTTTAGAAATTATAGAAAATGAATTTTTTATAAAAATTAAGAAGAAAAAATCTGCAATTTTTTTAAAAAGTATATTTATGCAGAGGTATAATTATATAAAATAGGATGAGTATAAAATGCATGCCAGAATGACTTAACTAAACTAATTTTTAGTAATTTTTAAGGAATTCTGAGTGAGTCATAAAGCATTTTGAGTCAACAAATTTATTTTTTGGGATGGATTTGAATTTAACTTATATAATTGGTAATAATGGAAATTTCGAGAAGCCATGCATAAAAATATATGTAAAATCATTGGATTGCTTTTAATTTGTGAATACAAAATTCCAATTTATAAAATTATTGTAACTTTATCGAAATCATTTTGTTGAGATGAATTTTCATAAATTTTATTAATAAAGGTCAATAATTATGATCAGTGATCACTCCCATTCCCTTTGCAACATCTTGAAATATCTGTCCTGCTCATTTTTTTCCATCAATGGTTTCCACAACAATTTGTTGCTGAACATTGCCACTACAATTTGCTGGAGAAACTCGGCCTTTGCCAATTTTTGCTACAGAAATGGCTGCTAACAGATATTTAAGTTGTTCTGTTACATGTTTCCGCAAAATTGGATGGCGACTAAAAGAAGAATCAGAGTATTATTTATAAGTTTTGATATTTAATAATGAAAAATTTAAAGATATTTTATAAATATAACGTCATTATACATAAACTAGGTAAAAATAAAAAAAATATATTATTTAATCTATAATTTTATTTGTGTTAAATATAAAAATGCTATTTCAATTGGTCAGTGTATTGTCGTAAAAAAATTTAATAAAAATTAGAATTATTAAAGACTACATTTAAAACCCGATCCTGGTTTTCGTTTTGCGATTCTGTGCTGATATTATGTAGATAGGGTTGTCAAAATTTGAGCTGGTCTGGGATATCTTTATTTATAATAAAATGTGAAAATTTGATAGTCCGTCATGAATTATTTTTTCATCAGATCAACTGTCCATAAGAAAATATGTGGAGAAGAAAAATATTTGAAACGAATTTCATATATGAAATTAATGCAACTCACATAATGAATTAATTCAAAAAATCCGTGGAAACAAAGAAAAAAGACATTTTTTGTATTACATTTTTTCCTTATGGACACCCAAAAAATTCTTCAATACATTATATTACAATTATAGTGCCAGGGGGAATGCTTTTTTTCGCCTACAAAAATTTCGCCTACACGTCTAGAAAACTAACTTCTAGACTTCGGCGCTTGGAACTAAGTTTTGGAACTAGATTGCGGGACCTACCTAACATTATTCGGGCGCCGGCGCCTAGAAGTTAGTTTTCTAGAAATGTAGGCGAAATTTTTTTAGGCGAAATAAAGGTTAAGCTGCCACGGAACCGGAACTTTTTCCAAAAACTGGAACGGAACTGGCCATAACCAGGAAAATTCGGATAGGCTAACAAGTTAGACTTATTTTGTAACTATTTTAATGCTCTATCTTTTGATACTAAACTCATTTCTTTTGGTTACGTTTTAGTTGAGTTATGGGCACTGGCGCCCAATTGAACGGCGTCCAAACGAATCGCTCAGCGAGGGGACCGGAAATTCGGTGCTTGGTCTTTAAAAAAATCGCCAATGTGGCCAGTCTGGCCGAAAACTTTTTTGTTAGACCAGTTAGACCAGAAGTATAAAAGATAAAATTGTTCAGAATTTTATGCTGATTCGAATGATATAAAAATTATTCCGAAATTCGAACAAAAAGTTCAAAATTTTCCCGAAATACCGAAAAAATACGAGTTTTAGAGGATATTTCGAACTTTTTGTTCGAATTTCGGAATAATTTTTATACCATTCGAATCAGCATAAAATTCTGAACAATTTTGCCTTTTATACTTCTGGTCTAACTGGTCTAACAAAAAAGTTTTCGGCCAGACTGGCCACATTGGCGATTTTTTTAAAGACCCCCATAAAGTAGGAGTACTCTTCACTGTTAAACTTGAATTTTCGGGTTGAAAATTCGATAAAAAATTCCACTCTAGGAATTTTTATCTATTAGAAATCGAAAAACGAGGACAAAAAATTTAAGATAAATTAAGTGTATCGTAAGATATAAAACTGACCAAAAAAATTGTGGAAAAATAATCGGGCAAATAAATTAGATAAGAATTAAAATATATTTCCTTTATTTTTATTTAATTTTCCTAATGTATTTTTGCACTAATTTTCCACTCAAAATCCATTTTGATACTTTTGGCAAGGATCACTTTTGCTTTTTCGGAAGACAGCACGATAATAGAATAGTAGCTGAATATTTTAGGAATTTACTGTAGAATAATTCTTTTATTAAAGAAATCAAAGAACAACCTGATATCGTTCGCTCAAATTATGTGAGCCTTCTTTGTTCAAAATTGTTCGGTAATGCTTCAAATTATGGACACTCAGAATGGAGAATAACTAAAAAATATTATAATTTATTCTTAATATTTTTTAATGAATAAAAATATTTTTACGAAAATTTCTGCCAAGCTCATTGTTGTCGTAATAATATGTGCCATTAGACTGCCCAATGTAAAATTCATGACAGCTCCCGGCCCATCTTGGACTATTGCTTGTTGATAGGAATTCATGCCACACATAGTGTTCTTTTTCATTAAAAATTAAAAAATTATTTAAATAGATTTTATTAAAAATTAAACTCTTTTTTGCTGAAAATTAATTATTGAGCTAAATTGAAATTAAAAAAACGATATGCAATCTAAAAAAAAACTATTTATTTGATTACGTATAAACTCTGTAATTAATATAATTTATAATTTGTTTATTAAAAAAATTAATTTTTATTTACAATAGGAATTGCCCAACAAATGCTGAAAATTGGCGAATTACAATGCTCATACTTCTTCGCCATTAATGTTGCTAGTAAACGTTCAATCAACAAGGGATGTCCAATAAAATTGCCAAATTGGATTGTAAACACCATAAAAGCCTAAAACTTAACTTTTATAAATTAATCTAGGAATTTTATTTATTAAGAATGAAATAAAATAATTTATTGAAGTGTACAACAAATTCGAAATAGAGATTGGTACGGGTTTTGACCAAGATCATTTTTTTCTTGCCTTCTTGCTTATACCTATATAGAAAAATCAGACTGAGATATATAGGATTTTTAGGTTTACTGTTTGATTTTTTGTACTCAATGAACCAATTTATAAAATGATCTTACCTTTTTTATTTTCATTCGTTTCTGTAAATTAGAATCTAAAATGGCCCAAGGTCATTTTATTCTATGGATTTTATTTAGTAAAAACTAGTCCTATGCATTCAAAACCCATTAATTAAAATCTCGCGATTTCTGTTCCAATTCGATAAAATTTTGTGAATTAATTTTTTTTGTCTGAATTGATTGATTGATCATTATTCATTACTACCTGGAGAGCCTTTCCATCCAGCCAAATATTTGGTCCATGCACAAATATATTGAAAATTACTGCAGAATGTGTCACCACCCATGTGCAGAAACAGGCACTTTGTGCCAAAAGAATAAATTTCAAGTTTCGATGCAAAATCGAAGTCCGCAAAAGGGTGAAGATATTCAGGGAAGAAATAGGGACTTGGATCGCAAAAACAGCCAAATTTATCACCAAAAGAAAGTTACGGAATAAATTCGCAGCTGGTGAACCATCGATTTTGGTGAAGTCCATAGAAAATATATTTGTAAATTGGATAATATGTAAAAATATTATCTAAATATTTCAATCAAAAAATATTAAAAATAGGATCAAAGTTCATGAATAGATTATTATGTTGATTAATCCAGAGATTGTAAATAATAGATATAATCTGAACCATAATAATGTTAATTAACCGATCTTATCTATCTATAAAAAAAACTTAAAATAAAAATTAATATTAACAAGAGATAAGAAAATTTTTTTATTAATATTTTATTTAGCTATAACGTAGTAAAAAATGTTAAATTTCTTAATAAATGAATTTTATGGTTTCATTATAAATGTTTGATTCTAAACATTATAGTCTTCAAATCCCACAAACAAAAGATTGGACAATTTTTTATTTCAGACCTTTTGATATATTTTAAAAGCTGTCAGAAAAATATAGATATCATCAAATGTGTATGATAAATCATGGTATCCTCCATGATTTCGTTGTAAATATGAATCCATATCTCGGATATGATAAGATAACGAATTAAAACGCCCAAATGACGATTGTTTCCTACTACCGTATTTCCTCTAATATAAGACAGTGCTCTATTATAAGATAGTGCTCTAATTTAAGACCCCCTTTTGAGGGTGTTCGAAAAATATAAGACAGTGCTCTATTATAAGACGGTGCTCTAATACAAGACTCCCCCTTTGAGAGGTTTATAAATATGAAAATTATTTTTTTTAATGTTAAACGCTAAAAGTACTGAATTGGCGATTGGAAACAAAAACACCATTCACACTAAATTCTGTTTTTAGTGGTGTTCGTTACCAAAATTTTTCCGAGACCCGAGAATCGAGACTGAGACCGAGACTTGGCCCCGAGACCGAGACTTGACCTCTAGACTCGAGACTTTATATACTTTTTATTTTTGCCAAAAAAGATCAAAAAAATTGCGTAAATTTTTTGGTGGGAGCGGATTAAGGGTAATGATAGTGACGAGTCTAAAAAACCATTTAATTTTAGGGAATTTACGGAGAAGCTTTTAAAATTTGGAGCTAATTCTCAAGTTTGATATTTTATAAAAAAGTAATTCACCAAATAGGCAATGCTGACGCACCCGATAAGGACTTTTGGAGGAAATTTTTTAGATTTTAGGCCATTTTCTTAATTAATTTGATCTTTTTCCAAGTTTAATTATATTAAAGGATGGCCGGGAATTTCCTCAGAATATGCCTTTGAAAAAAAATTTTCTACGAGGAGACACTTTGAAAAATTTAAGACAGTGCTCTAATATAAGATAGTGCTCTAATATAAGACCCCCTTTTGAGGGTGTTTGAAAAATATAAGACAGGGGTCTTATATTAGAGGAAATATGGTATATTGTCTCCCCATAAAGGCAATGAAAAAAAGCAAATTTTTTAAGGTAGACTTCCTAAATTCAGACAACAAACTTGTGCAGAATTTTGGGCTCTATCTTTTGGTCTTTTAATTTTTAATTACTGGCTAAAATTTTTGAAATTTTTCAAAATTTTAGAAAAATCGATTATTTCTCAAAAATTTCCAAAAAATATTGGCAAAATTTAAAAAAAAAATTAGAAAATAACGCCAAAATTCCACATGTCTGTGACTGGAATTTGGTCAAGCAAGCTTTAAAATTTTTTGTTTTGATTATTTCTCATTAGCGGTTTTTGGGGAAATGATTCAATCCGCATGAAAAATAATTAGTTTTCTTGGGCGCTATGAATCTTTTATAGGAAAGTAGTATAATTAAATAATTTTTTCTCCCATGGTAATTTTTTGAAATATTTATTTTAGAAAATTTAATACAATATGTGGGAATGTGGTACTACTATAAAATGCAAGTTGCTCAATTTTTTAATCAAAAAACTGCCTAGCAACCAAAAAAAACAAATTTATACTTAAAAATCAAAAAGTTGAAAGATTTTAAGAAAAAATAATTTTTAATCAATTTTATAAAAGCATGGATTGAAAATGGAAAGCATTTGAAAATGGCGCAATTATATTATTTTTAATCAATTCAAATATTTATATAAAATATAAACTAATTCATTTTGATTTGATTATAAAATGTATAAAGAGCATGGAATGCAAAGAAATTGCTTAGGAGAAGCACTTAAGTAGGTCCAAATCCAACCAAATCATGGCATTTGCTCTTTTTGGCAAAAATTGGTAAAAAAAATGTGATAATTTTGGTATAAAATGTGACATTTTTTCGGTCTCAGAAAAAATTAATACAAAAAATGTTCCAAAATGTTTATTCGGCATATTTTCCCACGACTTTTACGTGTTTAAAAAGCAAGGCTATCTTTAAAAAAAGCAAAATCGGTGTTTCAGCAAAAACGTCTAAATAAAAAAATAACAATTATTAATAATAATAACTAGTTATTGGTAATTTTTTAACTGTCCAAAAGAACGAATTTTAAAAATATATTTGCACTTGTTTATGGGCGTTCGCCACATGAAGTATCTATCCAGGACCACCAAATATTGGGATTTTCCCAGAATCTAAAAAAATATATAAATTGGATCGTTTTTCGTTAGATTCTATTTTTTTGTTGTCTGAGAACATTTTTTGAGATACTGGTCTAGATTATTTCAAGAGTTATCGCCCTTAAACTAGTGCCAAAATATTTTTATTATTTTTGACAAAAAAAATAAACCAGACAAAGTTATTTAGTAGATATTTTTGATATCAAATTTATTTTTGATAATCAATATCCCTCAGATATTAGTCCATGTTGGGACTTCAAATTTTTCAATTGGATCTTCAACTTCGCATTTTTTTAAATTTAGAAAATTTTAAAATTTTTAGTAATTTCGAAAAACTAAATGGTCAAAACAGAGCATAATTTTCAATCAAATTATTTTCAATTAATATACATAAATATTGTTAACATCGTTCAAAAAAATCAATATATTATATCAATTTATTTATCGATTGGTCATCTCCATTCCTCTTGCAACATTTTGAAATGCCTGTCCTGCTCATTTTTTGCGTTTCCACCTTTGGTTTCAATAACCAATTGGTTTCCATCAATAGTTTCCACAACAATTTGTTGCTGGAAATTTGCTGCGGCGACTTTTCGGTTGGCCATTTTTGCTACAGAAATTGCTGCTAGCAGATTTTTCAGTTGTTGCGCAATATGTTTCCTCAAAATCGGATGACGACTAAAAATATATGTATTAGAAAATTCGTCATATCAATACAAAGGAACTAATATAATCCCATTATAAATATTAAATAATTTATTTTTTATTATAACCAAAATTATTTATTGATATCATAAATTATATGTATAAGTCATTACCATTGATAACTCAATAATGTTGCAAATGAAATATTTGTAATTGTCAATAATAATTTTTAAATAAATAATTAATTTTATTTGACCGGTTATTTGAACAATCGGATACCGGATTTTGATAAGCTTAACAGGTCGTGAACCTTATAATAATAAATATATAAATTTGATTATTCTTCATAATATGATTATTATACTGATTTTAACAACTTAATCAATATTTTTTTTCCGTTCGGAATTTTTTGATCCGGAGATGACGCCGGATCCGACATCGGGCTCCAGCCATACAAAAAAATTTTGCTCACTGACTCAGGGCTCTGGCATTTTCAAAAAAAAATCGCTCCGACCCCGAGTCAGATAGGAATCAGATTTTAACAACATAGGTATATATATATATATAATGGTGCTGGGTCGTTTTAAAAAAAGTATCATAATGGGCGTTTTAAAAAAAAAGGATCAAAACTCAATATGTCCTCTAAAAACTTTTTTGTTAGACCTGTTAGACCAAATGTATAAAAGGCAAAGTTGTGCAGAATTTTATGCTCTATCTGCTGATATAAAAATTTTTTCGAATTTCGAACAAAAATTTTGAAAAAAGTCGAAAAAACCGTATTTTTCGATATTTTTGACTTTTTTCGATATTTTTGTGCGAAATTCGAAAAAAATTTATACCAGCAGATAGAGCATAAAATTCTGCACAACTTTGCCTTTTATATTTTTGGTCTAACAGGTCTAACAAAAAAGTTTTTAGAGGACATATTGAGTTTTGATCCTTTTTTTTAAAACGCCCATTATGATACTTTTTTTAAAACGACATAGCACCTATATAATATTGTCCTAATGTGCATATCTACAAATATGATTTTATATATTTATGGCCTTCTATTCACCTGATTAGCGTGTATTCTACGAGCATATTGAGCACAGAGAAATAGAAATAATAAGACAATGCGACAAAACTGACATCTATAGGATTGAAAACAATGTTGAAGTAGAGCAGAATGACGAGGATCATTGAGACGAAAATGTTTAAAAAATGGATGGTTACTGTAGGAGCCAATTGACGTGCTGTACGAATATTTTCGGCTAACTAAAAATTGGATGAAATATTTTTTGCTTTAAACAAAACCCTCTAGAAAGTAAATTTTGATATTTTGATAAATAAAATTGTAGAAAAGGCTGATGCTATTTTTTATCAAGTTATGTATATAATGTTAAGAAATGGATTTTTTACAAATCAATATATTCAATATCAACGAAAAAAATATTTTTTTATTGCCTTAAACGAAATTATTACCAAATATTCTTATTATAAATGTCTATTAAATAAACAATTAAATTTTATTCTCCTATAAGTATGGTTCAGAACTGGCCTGGTAACGTTCGCTCAAATTATGCAATCCTTCACTATTCAAGACTGTTTTATAGCGCTTCAAATTATGGACACTCAGAAAAGAGAATAACTAAAAGATAGCAATAATATAAATAATTGTATTTATTTAAGGTTTCGCTTTTATAAATCTATAAAAAAAACTTAATACAAATCAATGCCAAAATTTTTAATAAAAAATTAAATAAAATATTTTTTTACAAATATTTCCGCCAAGCCCATTGTTGTCGTAATAATATGAGCCAATAAAGTCCCAAATGTGAAATTCATAACAGCTCCTGGACCATCTTGGGCAATTGCTTGCTGATAGGAATTCATGCTACACAAAAAACACTGAAATAAAATATTGAATTCTAAAAATAAGATAGTTAAACTATTATTTTTCATTCGAATTAAGAAAAGTTGAAAAATTTTATTCAAAAAATTAATTTGATTTTATCATAAATAAATTAATTGGCTAATTTTGAAATTAAAATAAATTGAAACTGTATAAAATGTTAATTTAAAAAAGTCATTGTTAATTTGATTTAGAGATGCCTAACTTAATTATTTACTAAATTTATATGATTTAAAATTGATCGCATTATTAAAAAGGTCTTTACAATTGGAAATGCCCAACAAATGCTGAAAATTGGCGAATTCCAATGCTCATACTTCTTGGACATCAATGTGGCCAATAAACGTTCAATCAACAGAGGGTGCCCGATGAAATTTCCAAATTGGATCGTAAACACCATAGAAGCCTAAACATAAAGTAAAATGTAAAATAAATCAAAAAAGATTTTAAAAAAATATATAGGATCATAAAAGAACTAATAAAGATTAATAAAAAATAATTTTCCTATTTAAATATAAATGCTAGATATTTTTTATTATTTTAAGGGCCATTTTTATGTTAAGTTCTTGTCATGTTCTTAACTATTTTAAAACAATGCAATTATAAATAGATCAAGTGGTGATATACAAATAGGCAAAAATAGAAGAAAAATTCTATGCGTGATGCATTTTAGTGGTATAAGATCAGATTAAAAATGGAATTCCTAGTTTGAAGTTTTATCTTTCCGACGCATAGTTAACGGTTCCGACTCCGATATTAACCGAAACCGAGTTGTGATTGTCAGTAAAAGTGTCTAAAAATATGAATTATAAGCATATTTAAATACTTAATTTACACTGATTACTAATTCAAATTATATATTATTTTTCTAACTATCACTACTACCATGATTGGCTTTCCATCCAGCCAATGGTTGGGTCCATACACAAATATATTGAAAATTTCTGCAGAATGTACCACTGCCCATGCGCAGAAACAGGCACTTTGTGCCAAAAGAATAAATTTCAAATTTCGGTGCAAAATCGAAGTGCGCAAAAGGGTGAAAATGTTCAGGGAGGAAATAGGGACTTGGACCGCAAAAACGGCCAAATTTATCACCAAAAGGAAGTTACGGAATAAATTCACAGCTGGTGAGCCATCAATTTGGGTGAAGTCCATTATTTTATGTAACTTGTGTCATAAATCTATGAAAAATTATTGGTATATCTAAAAATATTTTTTAAAAACAAATTTAAGGACAAAAATACTCATACTAGGATCAAATCGCAATAATGAAATTTTTTTTGAAAGGATTACATTGAATAATCTAGATTTGCCAGATGTACGGCATAATCATAAAATATATCTGACTTTCGATATGTAAACTCAAAAATTTTGAACTTTTTGTTTCAATTTGAGAAAAATAGTGGATAAAATTTTTATCCTTTCATTTTCTAACGACAGGATTAGAAAATGAAACCTCACCATTTCCGTCGTTTTATTCAATAATGGGTAGCTACTATGGATGTTTTAGGAAAGTTGGTGGCTAGTTTCACACCATTTAACCACCATAATATTTAGCTCATTTAGATTCTGCTAAAATAAATAATTGGCTCTCTCTATATCGGTTATTTTCACACGAAAAGGTATCAAAAAACCCCTAAAATAATGATAGCGATGATAGAGAAAAACGCATATTTGTTGCCATGGAATTATCGGAATGGAAAATGCCTTATCAATTCGCAAAAAAAAATAGAAAAGCAAAATGAAATTTACTCAAAGGAACATTTGTAAATTTATCCAAGAAAAATTTATTGCCCATATATATTTCTTTATTAATTTTTGTCAAAAGTATATGGATTTTTCACGAAAAAACTTGGCATGTTTTCTTAAGAAATTATATTGAGAAATTCTGAAAATAATAAAATAGCAAATATTTCGAGTGATAATTTTAACAGCTAAAAAGATAGCCTCAATTATTCTTTAGATAATGAGTTAAAAAAGTGTAATTTTAATTGTATTTGATTTTTAGTAATGATGTGTGATCTTTGTTCCAATTAAATTTCAAACCGAAGACTCATTAATTTTGCGTGGATTAAATCTCTAAAAATAAAGAATAAAATTCCCTCTAATATGTACATCTATATCTTCTGTTGTAAATTGTAACATCACTTTTTTAAGCTATAACCCTTTGAAGGAAAATCAAAATATAAGCACATTGTGAATATTGGAAGGTGCTGAGTCGTTTTAAAAAAGTGTCAAAACCCAGTATGTTCTCCAGTTTTTAATTTTTCGAAATCGAATAAATAGTTCGAAATTTTTTGAAAAAATTCTTTGGTCTAACAAGTCTTACAAAAAAGTTTTTGGAGAACATACTAGGTTTTGACACTTTTTTTAAACGCCATAGCACCTATTGGAATATATACGATCAAAAGGAAGAAATATCGATCACTAAGGCTCACAGAAAATAATAAAAACCAAATCATCACTATAAAATGGATAAAAAGTAAAAAGGCCATTTGGTGGCGATATTTGACAACATATGTAAAATATTCTACAAAATTCTTTTTCAATTTTTAAAGTTATATAGAAAAAATTAAAATTTTTTTTTGTTGATTCGATTCTTTTTATTCTTTATAGAAAAACAAAATCAACAAAAATATGGGGGAGGATACCTATGTACATATGGATAACACGGTGCCAGAAATGGACAATATGGATCATGAAATGCAAGTTAGTAGGATGATATAATGATCTTATATGCATAAATAAATTCGATCATTAATGATCCTCACGCTCATCATTATGCTCTTCATTGAACTCGACGATTAAGCGGAATCAGTGGTGTGCACGGGCCGGGCCTAGGTGTCTGATTTCGTCCTGGGGCCTGTTTCAATTGTCACTTTTAACTTTGAAGATTTTCACTTTGAACTTGAAAATATTCAAAAATTGTGTTTCAATTCGACTTTTAAAGTTCAAAGTTAAAAGTTCAAAGTTAAAAGCAAAATCTTCAAAGTTAATGGTAAAAGTGTTTCAATTCCAGCTTTGAATCGCTCCAATTTTTAAAAGTTATTTTGAACTTTGAAGATTCCCTTGATTTTTGGGCAAAAATTTTCAAGGCGAAAATAGGCCTAAACATTTCAAGGTAACCTCGTAACTCGAAAACTAGCCAACCAAACTTAACCAAATTTTCTACACTAATGACTATGACAGTTTTACATTGCTATGAATTTTTTCAGATTTTAGACACACCAGAAAAAATTTTTTTATTAATTTTTTACTGAAAGCACACATTTTTGCGGCGATTTTAAGCAAAAAACCACAAACCTCTTAAAATAATTGACCCAAAAGACTGAAATTTTTTCTTGATAAAAAAAACAATAAAAACCCAAAGAAAATCCAAGAGTGCTTCCTTTAAAAAATTTCACAAAAATTGTTTAAAAAGTGTTATTAATTTTACTAGAGATCGGACCAAAATATTTTGAAAATCCATGAAAAGTGAAAAACAATGCCTTCAAAAATCTTTGAAAAAAAATTTCACAGTGAAATGATCTTTTTTCAAATTCGAGACCTCTGTGTGAAAAAAATTTTGACGCTTTTTTTAATCCAATAAATCTTGTAAATAAAAATTTTGGGGCTAGTGACCATTTTTGTGAAAAATAAAAATGTGACGCAAAATACGATAAATCTTGGTAATTTCTTCACAGTTATATTAATTTTTTTTGAAAAATTCTAGGTCTGAAAATAACTGAAAAATCAACATTTTCCAAGATTCATGAAGGATTCTTGAAAAACCTAGGCTATAAAAATTTCGGGAAATTTTCAATCCTTGTGTAATTTTTTGAAAATCATAGGATTTCTGAAATCAAATGCCCTTAAATTCGTAAAAATTGTGAATTTTTTTTTGAAAAACTGGGACCTCTAAAAATTTGAATGGAAATTTGGAAAGTTGAACAGAAAAATTTTAAACTCATGCATATGATTGTAAAATTTTGCCTGAGAAACCTGTGGTCTATAAAAAATTTTGGGGGTTCGATAGATGATGATGATTATCTCGCATCATTCTTATTCTTTATTCTTTATACATATTTGATTCTGCTGACCATATTTGGCTTTGGAGGATATTGAGTTGGTGGCTAGTGAGGTAGTGAGCAACAGCGCCCATTCCTTCTTTTGTGGACTATTATAAAAAAGGAAATAACTTTAAGTAAAAAATCGAAAAATTAGTATGTGATAATTATTTTCGATATTTTTAATTAAGAAATTTTTAAATGCAAACTTTTCTATTTTTAATGGATTTGCTTGTGAAAAATAGATGTTCATGGTCCCGATAGGGGATGCTGGAGCCATTATATGTATGATCATAGAATTGAAGTGTCGGTGGAGAAATTATTGAATTTTGGTCTAATTTTTTAATAAAATTGGTCATCAAAAAATTTTCAGTTAGTTTTATCGGTTTGTGGGATTATTCGGTCGGTTTTTCGGTAAAAAACTGAAAAACTGACCGAAAACCCCGACCATCCAATCTATAAAATTTAAAGAAAATCATCAAAAATATTACAAAAATTTCTTAAGCTTCTAAATTTAATCATTCGCAAATTTAAAAGTCGGCCGAAAATACCAAAAGCATAACTTTTAAACATGGATGGATAAGCTAGAGAATAAACATGAATTATACATATACAATTAAGTTATTTTGTTTTAAAAAAGCATAAATTTCGAAAAATATTAAATAGTAAAGCTAATTTTTATGTATTTTATGCTTTCAAAGTGTTTCAATTAATTCAAAGTTCAAGGCAAAAAGTCGAAAATTTTTTAATTGGAACACCTTTACTTTGAACTTTGAAGATTTTTGCCATAACTTTGAATTTTTTCAAAGCTGGAATTGAAACACGTTAACTTGAACTTTGAACTTGAACTTTAATTTTGAACTTTGAAGATCTTCAAGTTCAAAGTGACAATTGAAACAGGCCCCTGGCCGGGGCCAGGCCGGACAGGCCCGCTAAGGGAAAATTTTCTGATCGCAGAAGATTGAATTTTTTTAATAAAAAATGAAATGAAATTTTAAAATACATTTAAAATTTTTTATTAATAAATTAATTTTAAAATTTAAAATTTTTTGAAATTTTTGAAAAAATTTTCAAATTTTTCATATTTTTTTATAGAAAGTCAAAGTAAACTAATAAGCGTTTCTATTATGAAGTCTTTTGGAAAAATTAGGGGAAAACATTAACCCCTTTATCTATATCAACCCATGAAAATTTCTAAAGTTTTAAAACAGTTAAAAAATTCTGAAAAATTTTTCATTAAATTTTTTTTCAAGATGATAGAATAACTCAACTATATTCTATATTATTGAAATCACAATTTTTGATATGTTGAATAAAAAATGATTTTAAAAAAAGTTAAAAATTTTGAAAAAATTTTACGGAAAATTTAAAATTTTTATGGAAAGTTTAAAAGATTTTTGGGAAAAAATGGTAATAAAATTTTTCTCCCGGGCTTATCCGGGCCGGCCCGGGCCGGGCCTGGTAGTCGTACGGTCCGGGCCGGCCTGGAGAAGGCCCGTCCACAGCCCTGAGCGGAATACATTTGCAGATAGCGTTCATGTTCCTTGATGCCATGGAAAATGTGGATCATAAAATGTAAGTTAAAAAAAGATAAATAAAGCTATTCGTTTCACGTGATTTCAAGTCTCTGAGTCAGCAAAGGTATTGAAATTCTTAATCGTCATCATCGTCGAGATCATCATTTGGCTCTTCATTGAACTGCTCGACGATCAGGCTGAACACGGATTCAATGACCCATGAAGATACACGTTCATGCTCCTTGGTGCCAGCCGATGTTAAAATGCCACATTTGCTAGTCTTGGCGTCTAACGGTGCCAACACAGGGTCCGAGCGCACCCAGTTGCGAATGACCAAGTGCTCATTTTCTCTCATCAATTTTCTGAACGTCCTGTCCATGTTTCTGCCGATTCCCGAGTCCGTAAGACATATGGCATGGACTCGAGCAAGTTGTGCCGCATCCTTTTCCGCTTCCAGCATTTCCGCCACTACTCGACCTCCGTAACTGAATAATTCGAAATAATTATTTTTCGAAAAATTCAAAATGAAAATAAATTGAAAAAGATCTTATGTATGAAATTTTTGCAAAATCCTCTACTATCAAATTGAAAAATCTTATATTTTTTAATGAAAATCCGACTGTACCTATAAACTTTACGTTTTTTGAAAAATCTTAGGCATATGAAATTTTTACCCTGTACCAACAATTTGAAAATTATTTGTTATTTTTTGAAAAATTCTACTCTTAAGATGAATATAAGAATTCCTGGGAAAACATCGGGGCTTTATTCAATTAATTTCTTTTATGTAAATTTTACTTTTTGTGATTTTATGCTATTATATTTTTATTAGTTTTTTTTTAATTTAGATAGTATATGAGTGCACAACATCCCGTACGATACAGTACGCTATGATACTATGTCGTTAACAAATATTATCAAAATGGGCGTTACAAAAAATATTAATTTTTAACTTACTAGGCCAAAACTTCTAGCGGCTATCTTCTGACCTGTTTTCTAAAAATTTTCGATGATTTTGTTCGAAATTAAAAATAAGAAAGAGAAAAAAGTTCTTCACAATTGTTGCTGAACGTTTTGGCCTGGAAAATTTTTAAAAAATTTTTAGAGAATTTTTTGGTTTTGATTTTTTTGGAAAGATCCACCACTCGCATACCTGTGGGCAACCAGTGCGATTCGGCGTGCCGGCGATCTGGCCACCACCAGCTGTTTCCACACCGTTTGGCCATGCTCAATGGCATACCAGCTTCCCTCCTTGAACTGCTCCTCGCCCTGCTGCTCGTCCAGGTACGTGTTGTCATTGGTGTTCATCACCAGAACGGCCCAGCCCTGTGCAATGCATCTCCGAATATATGGAATTTGTGAGCCAACATCCAGCGACTCGTTTACGATCAACCTGTTTGCAAATATGAAATTTCGTCGGTACGAATTTTTCTTCAGTGAAAACGGAACTTTCGTCAGAGAGTGTGAAAAGGGAATGATTATTATAATAATATGTTTGTGTATTCATATGACAAAAATTCCGTTTTTTACAGACGAAAGAGTTGTACGACATTTGTAGCCCCCGACCATTGGCCTGCTCTCATTTAATCTAATTCTAGAGAAATGAATTTGATCTCAAAAAAATAGAGCAATAAATTAGCTAAAAAAGAGCTCAATCATTCTCGAATTGGATCACTACAAATAAGTTATGCACAAACTAATAATCTTTATCAAATTCAGTATTTTGGCCATAATTTTTCACAGCGGAGCAATTTGGGCGTTCATTTTATAGCTAATTTTTGCTCTATTTTTGACACCAAACTCATTTCTATAAATTTCATTTTGAACCGAGTTATAGAGAATGTACCGCAAGTGTCGGCATACAACATTTTCACTGGCGATATTTATAAAATTCCCACTTGCGTGACCATTGGCCTGCTCGGACTGCGCCACTTCCGTTGATCAACACCACCAAGTTGTCTGCAGTTTCGAAGTTTGGACTGATGAACACGAATGAGTCCTCCTTCTCCACATGGTCCTCGCCTCGGAGATTCACCTTGCGCAGGGAACACGGACTCTGGCACAACAACCCGTACAAGTCCTCGTTCATTTTGGCACCCATCCTTTCATAATGTTCCTGATTAACGAACTGGAACGGGTTGGCCTCCTGATCCACCCAATGCCCATCGGCATCGAAATGGTACTCCTCCGGCGGGATGGCCAATGATCTACAATTTATTTGCTTGATTTTTATATAAAAACCTATAAACTCTTACTGTGTTGACCTATATATTGAGAAAATTAAAAAACTAATGTAAGTAAGCAAAGTTGTCTTACTGGCACGTGGGGACGGAAATTTAGAGATGAAAATTTTGGGATGACCAAAACTTTAGGCCTTTTTATTTTTTGAAGCTTTGAAAACTCTTTAATTTTTCCTATTTTAATGCAACGAAAACGAAAAAAACAAAAATGCCTAAGTAGAACGCATAATTCCTGCCCAAATCTGGCTTTTAAAATATAAAAATTAGAAAAAATTTCCACAACCTCCCCAAGTTTGGCACCAGTGTCTAATTTGTACCAAGCAATTGATGGTCAAAACTCCGTAATGTTTAAAATTATTTAGCCATAAATCGATTATCTTTATTCAAGACCACAGACTCAGAAATAAGTTTCATTATTTTTTGATAGCATGAACAATTTCGCAAAAATTTGTATATCCAATTATTATTCATCAACAAATATTATTTATATATTTATACATAAAATTAATTTATTTTACTTTTTATTTCCTGAGTGCTTCGGATCAATATCGATTTCCTGTTCAAATTGCTCTAAAATAAATTCAATTTTTTGAAACCGATATAAATAATTTTACCCGCGAGTTTAGTCATATTTTGACCATGACTTGACGATTCACCACTTTCAAATTTCTGATGCTCATCGGGATTGTTGTTTTTCATCCCCAATATCAAAGGACCAGATATGGCAAGGAATAGAAGCCATGGAAATACACGTATATTCATTATGGGATAATATAACCTTCTGGAGAATATAAATTAAAACATAAATAATTATTTAATTAGAATAAAATTTTTATAAATAAAACATAGGTATATTATAAAAAATTTTAACTACTAATCAAACATTAAATGCAAAAATGGTGATTTGCATTAAATAAATATGCTTTATTATTACATATATAGAAAACGAGAAAATTTGATTTTCTTGCCTGGCCAACGTGGATTTTTGAATCAATATCTTTTTCATTATTTGAATAAAATTGTGATTTATATTTACTAATTTATTATATTTGATTTCATGGATAATATTGAATAAATTAAATTATAATATTATATAAGATATTTTTATTTTTTATATAATTGCTTTTAATTTTTTATTCACAATTGGCCCATTCTAACAAAAAAAAATATAAAAAAAATTAAATTTGATTTTATTGTATTTCTTTTTTTATTCTTCATTGAACGAACTAAAATAACAAAAAATTAATCATGTATTATTGTGCTTTTTATTAAACATCAAAAATCAGGAAAAATCAATAAGGGGAAATAAATTGAACCATAATGCATTTAATAGACCGTTCGAATAGTTATTTTAAAAGATATTAGATTTTATCCATGGTAGGACTAGACACAAATCGATTATCATTATAAATATGCTATAATAATAAGGGTATATTATCACATAAAATAAATCGAATCATTTGCACTGTCCATAGAGTTTACATTGCGAATTGTGGCCGTTCATTGTTCCCTTTATGGTGTTGTCTTTCACTTTTACGAGTTGTTGTGTGGTACTTAACGCATTTATTGCATTTGCAATGTTGTCAATTTTGGCCAAGTTGAGGTGCAAAATGGTGAACAAAATTGATAGAATGCCAACAATATAAAATTTGTCCATTGATTGGTTATTGATCTATTGAAGATCTATTATATGTAATTAGCTAAAATAATTAAAAAATAATAATTGTGCAAATTTTTACCATAATAAGTAATAAAAAAAAATTTAATTAGGATAAACGAATTTTTGTACTGATGGTGTATGAACAAAAAATCAGAATTTTTTAATAATTCATAATTTATTTAAATAAAGAGACTTGAAAAATTAAAATAGGCAATCAAAATTTATTTTTTTATATTAATGCATTAATTTTTTTCAAACTTAATGGAATTGTATTAAATTTGCCTAGAAAGTATTATCAAATTTTTTAATTTACTAACTTAAAGTAATATAATAGAAAGATTTTTTAAATTCCAAGAAAATTATAGAAGATTCTAAAAATAGATTCTTCGATAATGTAAAATTTGAGAAATCACTGCTTTTTCCAACGAATGAATAATTTTTAAAAAGATGGGCGTAAGGAAATATTTTATGACTCAAATTTTTTATGTCCCTTTTATGACCCTTATTAAAATATTAGAATTTTCAAACGAATAATTTGAGGTTGAACTGCAATAAAAGAATTTTTGGAATATATTTAAATTTCATTTTAATTTTTGTTATTATACAAAATTAACTTTCATTATAAATAGAAAGAAAGCACAAAAATTTTAAAGGTAGGAAATTTCCTTTAAAACAAAAAAATAATTAATACTTATTTTTGACTTATTTACTTATATCCATAAAATTATTGCAAAAAATAAACACCTTTTTATAAAACTTATTCCTTAATTATTATTATAAATTAAGTAAGTCATTTTTTAAATCAAACATATTCTATTTTAAGTTTGATTTAGACAAAAATCATTTTTTTCGTTTTTAATGAAATTATCCATAAAAATAAATGAATATAAATACAAAATCAATTAAAAATGAAATTTTGTTTCAGTTCCGTTTTTATTATCAATAAAGAGAAGGATTTTTTTGTAACAATTCGCATATTTCTGAAACACCAAAGATCATTTCATTTAATCAGTAAAAATATATCCAAATCATATTGGCACATTCATTAGGCTATCACAAAATGCCATTTTTTGATCGACGATTCGTCCCAGTTTGCAGGAACATTGTCCAAGCATTTGTGCAAAATGTTCTGTTTCCATTTCATAACGTTTTTCTATTGCCATAGATATTTTTTGGATCCAATATTCGGTGTATATATCATTTTTCGGTGGTAGCTCATCATTGGCCTAAAAAAATAAAATATATATTTTGATCTGTTTAATAATAAAAAATAAAAATTTAACATATTATTTATTAACCGAATAAATATTAGTCATTTTCAAACAAGGAATTAACCTACGATATATCCTGTTTATTTTTATTTGTCATTATTTTAAAACCATTTTTTACATTTCTAACCGTTATTTTAGGACTTGTGGTAGCCAATAAATTCGCCAATTTTGCATACAAATTATGGTACAATACCAATGATTGTATTCCGCTGAATTTTTTGAGCATTTTCCGCTTCAATGACTGTTTATTCTCGAGCCTACTCAAAAATGCCGAATACTCTAAGTCGTAATCTTCTGAGCATGTTTTACAAAGATTGCAATTTTCTTCCATTTTTTGGTTAAAAATTGTCAAAAAATTAATCAGTTTTTCATCTAAAATCAAAATTTTTTAGAGATTTAATTAATAGGAAACTTGTAATTTTTTATAAATATTCCTTAATACTTCTCCTAACCACCAGATAAAAAAGTTAAAATTGGAATTAAAATGGCTTTATCGGCGAATCTTAGTAGTTCAGATTTTTTTTCAATAAATTACTGAATAAGTAGAGAATATCTTGGTTGTCTAAAACAAAAATATTTATTGAAAAATATTATTCTTTTAATTTTAGTATTTCACAACAAAAAATTAGTACAGTGGTGGAAAAAAGTAATGCGCAGCATAATGATCAATTGCATTTTTGTAGATCATTAGGTGGGCATTAAAGCCAGCATAAAATTAAAATTTTTTCCCTTTATTTTCATGTCGAAAATAATTTTGGAAGTTCGAAACCCCCGTTTTCAGGCCATTTTGGGTGTAATCAAACTATTTGAAGGAAGCAATGAAGTTGATTGGTTTTACGTTGATTATCTAGCCCTTATGAGTTTGCCCTTATGAGTTTGCCCTTATGAGTTTGCCCTTATGAGTTTGCATGAATTTTTTCAGATTTTTTCTTTTTACAAACCTTTTAAAATTAATTTGCTTCAATAGTTTTTTCCCCTCTGGTTAGGGGGTCATGTAATGAAGGGTCATGGTATTCTTGGTTCAAGGGGTGAAAATGTGAAATTGAATGTAGTTTCGAACTCCTCATATATATTACCGCTAAACTTCATCCCTAATGAATAGCTAGGCAAATTAATTTTTGCATCCTTTGCTCCAATACTCGTTTTCCATAAGTGTATTTATTTTTTATTATAACATTTATAAACCAATTAAATTTTAAACACATTCCGTATTATAGTTGTTGGAATATATATTTTTGTATAAAATATAAAATTTTAATTTTTTCTTAATTTTTATATAAATTTTGTTTAGCAAATTTCTCACCATTTTTATACTTATCCTTCAAACAAAATAATATATTTCCATAATCCTGTGCAAAAATGAAGTTTTTTTTTGCAGCACTCTGTTGAGAATAAGCCTTATTCCCAAATTAACCAAAATTATATTTAATCATTATAAGGCTTATTCTCAAGGGATCAATGATCAGATCCCATTTTCCCATCGATCGACCGACGGACCGATCCTTCCGCATTCCCAGATGTGCGATCTTTATCCCCCGTGCATTTTCCAATGTTTACTATTTTTGTCTCTATTTCTCTAACTATTTTCTCCGTTCTATTTCTACTGTTTATTTTTCTCTAAATGTTCACTCATAAACCTTTCACGTGAAATTGCTCATCTTTCTATGTTTCTCTAACTATTAAGTTCTCAAACTCCAACTTTCTCAATTTGTTTTGCTCATTATTTTCTCAACTTTTTATGTTCGTATCTCCGTCATAATTGTGCTCCTCATTCCCAGACCGCCCCTCCACAAATGTCTTTAAAAACCCTTTTTGCTCCACCCATTTTCATTTCTATTCATCATTTTTGTCCTTCACGGACTTTGCTGTTCATCGATTGTCCAATTTGGACTTTTCATTTCCCTTTTTGCTTTTGTCCCTTTGTTAGCATTTTAGTCTTTAAGACCCCTTCACATTTATTTCGGGGGTTTAATTACCCAAATTTGAGTTTCTTCAAATAAATTATTTTCCTTCAA
>LDKF01003328.1:7897-19278 GCA_001026735.1 Rotylenchulus reniformis | reverse complement strand
ATCAAATTTGCACTGAAATAATTAGAGATTAGTACGGTTTTTAACGAATTTTTTAGAGTTAATTAATTTTAATTATTATACTTATGTATATAGATTTTAAATATAAAAATTTTTGGAGTTCAAATTAAAAATTCGATATCCTACCAGATTATGTTTTTAATGGCTTACATGAATAAGCAGCACAATCAGTAAAGCAGTACAGGAAACCCAGAGAATGACCTTTTACTTTCTATAGCGAAAGAAATATCTTCTATAACCTCAATTGAGTGATAACTGACCTATTTTTTCTAAAACCATGCTGGGCATGGGGTAAAATATTATTACGTTCTATAAATTTTTATAATTTCTTCAGCGATTATTTTTTCCAGGATTTTAGATATCGATGATAAAGTGAAATAGGCCTATATAGTATGTTGCAAAATTATAGACGCACCTGAGTTTTTTAAGTAACTCTGTTCAATCTCAACCAATTTTTCCGTTCTTAGTCTTAAAAAATAGCTTAAACAAAAACTCAGTTGACATGTTTCAGCATTTTTCGAAAAAGCTTCTCAAAACCGGTTTTTGAACCGGTTTAAAAAGCATGCCATTTTCCTGAAAATCAGAGAAAAAATTTTTCTATAACGACAATTTTTTATAAGATAGCCCTTAAATTTCTGAATACGATGCAAAAAACCGCAACAAAAAATATGCACTTTGAGCTGACTGAGTTATGATTTTTTGAAAACCGCGAAAAACGGTTTAAAATGGGAAAAACCTAAAAAAGGAAGTTTTTTCGCGGTTTTCAAAAAATCATAAATCAGCTCAAAGTGCATATTTTTTGTTGCGGTTTTTTGCATCGTATTCAGAAATTTAAGGGCTATCTTATAAAAAATTGTCGTTATAGAAAAATTTTTTCTCTGATTTTCTGGAAAATGGCATGCTTTTTAAACCGGTTCAAAAACCGGTTTTGAGAAGCTTTTTCGAAAAATGCTGAAACATGTCAACTGAGTTTTTGTTTAAGCTATTTTTTAAGACTAAGAACGGAAAAATTGGTTGAGATTGAACAGAGTTACTTAAAAAACTCAGGTGCGTCTATAATTTTGCAACATACCTTAATCCTTTAAATATTTGGGATTTGAAACTTTTGTAATTGGGTGAATTATTTTCCATAACTTTTTATGTTGTTTTTATTATTAAATTAAGAAAATAAAGAAAAAATGCACTGTAAAATAATTGGTTGATTTTTTAAATTCGAGCTTATCTAGATAAAAGAGAAATTTTTAGCATAAAACCCTTTGAATTTAGTCTTGAAACGATTGTTTGAAAATATATTTTACACAAATTACAACAATGAAGGTGGATATTTCCTACGGACGGTTTGATAGTAACAATTTTGAATGAATCCTAATCCTTTTGTTTAACCTTTGAAATTTCAAAAAATGGTACTTAAATGTATGTTAAAAACGTGGTACAACTTTAGCAGAACCGACTTTTGCAATTCACATTAATAAGTCGGTTTAAATGAAAAATACAGAAAAGGTTTTACAATGTCAAAAATCGAGCAAAAACTTAGATAAAAATGAGTCTAGATAAGCTCTTTCGAAAATGAAAAAAGATTTTACGAAAAAAATTATGACCAAAAAATTTTGGCCGAATTAACAGTATTTTGGCCTTAACTTTTTTCATATTGGACGAAATATAATGGACTTGGCATATTTTATAGGTAAAAGTTTGCTCTATTTTTTGATATAAAAAATTCGATTTCTCTAGGTTTCGTTTGAACCAAGTTATGAACCAAAAATTACGAATTAAATGTCGTGATCACGGCGACTCCGATAACTTCGACGACTACGAGGATAAGCCATTGCGCATTTCGGGCACCGAGAAATGCGCCAAAGAATTTGCCGAGTTCTGATTCTGGTCCTGACCCCGTTTCCTGATACCTTAAAAAAGTGCCAAATGCAAAAAATTGGCTCAAAACTTTTTATTGAACATAGCTAGACCAAAGGTATAAAAGAAAAATATGTACAGAATTTTAATTTTAATAATTTTGATCGTTTTAATTTTTTCGAATTTTCTTGAAAAATTTCGAAATATTTCCTAAAAATTTTTTTGGTATTGAAACGAAATTTTTCAGGAAAATGAGAAAAAATTAAAAAGACAAAAAGTAGCGCATGAAATTATGCAAATTTTTACCTTTTATATTTTACCAAGTTGCTTGCAAAAGTTTTGGAACAAGCCATTAGCATTTGGCATTTACACTTCAGCACTTTTCTTTCTCTGTTTCTCTTCACCCTCCTCTTCTCCCAAACATTACCACTTTGGTGATATTATCTATCATTTTTCGTTTTTTTTTGTATTTTTACTCATTAGTTTTCATTTTAATTTTTTCTCGTTACATTTTAACATTTTGATAAATAGCTTTAATAAAAGAACAAAATTTAATTGCATAAATTACTTTAGCGAAGAAATGAAGAACAGAATGGTGCTAGTGAAACGTTAAATCTATTCACCTTGCAAATCAATTTTGGGCCTAAGCCAAATAAACATTCATTATATTTTTGGGAAAAAATTGCCTTTTTAAACAAAAAAAGATGAGTTAACATAAATTTTTTCAAAATTTATTAGATAAAAAAGAGATCTGAATTGATAGGATTATAATAAAATCATATTTGTATTTAAAATTTTATTTTAATCAATCAATTCAATAAAAATATTCAACGAAGGGGTACAACCAACTTATTTTTTGTAGTTAAATCAGGGCTCCCAGATGGAAATTTTCAAAATCAGAACATAACAGTCAAAAAATCAGATTTCATGGTCAAAAATCAGGACATTTTATATTTTTTTCTAACTCATGAAAAAAATTAATTTATTCAATAATTTTATATCAAACATTGTATTTTTTTCTCAACAGTAATCTTTTTGAGCAATTTGGTGGTTGAAAAAAGCAAGAAAAATTTTCGGGAGTGGGGACCATAGCGGCCTCTATCGGCGGCCCTGATATGGGCCGCGGAGAAAATTTTGACGACTTTTGAAGGAAATCGGCTAATTTTTCTTCTAATTTTTCAACCAAAATCTAACAAAATTTTAACAGGGGGACCCTTTCATTTTTATTGGTCTTGGCATTTCGGGATGGGGGTAGGGGCAGATGCCCCCATGCCCCTCCTGGCCGGCGGTCCCGATAGGGGCCGCCGGAGAAAATTTTGAAAATCTAGATCTCTTTTCTTAAGAAAATTGGTCACTTTTTTAATGGAATCTCAATAAAAGATCGAAAATCAGGACAAAATAAGGACAGAGGTCTAAAATCAGGACAAATCTGAGAAATCAGGATATCTGGGAGCCCTGAGTTAAATGTCAGACAGGAACAGTGCATTTTATTAGTTAGAAGACACCCAATGGGATATAATGGGATATTAAAATTTTCAATTGATATAAACGAATTTGAATCCATCTTAGCCAAAATTGATAATGTACGACAAATAAATGAATGCGATGTTTTGGTATTCCTAGCTTTGCTTATAATATTGTGTCTTAGCTTTTGGGTTGTTTTTATTAGATACAGTAGGAACGGAACATAGCCCTAGAGGCAGATAAATACAATACAATCCTGGTGATTTCGATTTAATTTTTTATTATTTCTTTACAAATTTGCTGGTTCAGAAGGCTGAAAGCTAACATTTAAAATTAAATTTATAAGACTTAATGAAAAAAATCATTTTGAAAATTTTTATGAGTTGCAATTGAAAGAATTTACGCTTCTTAAGAGGTCCGAAAATCGGGTAATTTTTTTTAGAAATCTTCAAACCAGGGAAGCTATTTGACGAAAGAAAAATGAAACTACAAAAAATCTGATAAAATAATCAAAAGACAGTTTAAAAAGTTCTTGGGAAATTTAACTCATTTCTTAATTTTTTCTATATCGCGAGCCTCCTAAGATTAGTATTAACATTTTTTATTATTAAAGCATTAATTTTTTAAATATTAATATAGATATATGAAAATTCTAAGTGGGCCACCTTTAAATCTTCCGATTTTTTGATTTTCGGATTTTTTGATTTTTGATTGATTTTCGTTTTACGATTTTCAACCTTTTATGAACCCAACATAAATTAGATTTTCAATTTTTCATCGGCGATTGACTTCATTGTTGTTCACAATTAAATGGCAATACTTGCCCATAAAAGATAAAACGAATCATTAGCTTCATATTATTTTCTTTTGGACTTATGGATACCGGTTAAAAAAACCTAGAGCTGTATTACTAGACTACTCCTGTTTCCCATCTTTGCCCTCCGGCCCTTTCCCCTTCCCTCCTGCTGCCATTGTTGCTGTGGAGGAAGAAGGTAAGGGCTTCCTTCTCCTTCTCCGATTGCATCATCAACAATCACATTGTTCCTTCACTTTGATGGAGTACGGTAGTTACTCCTTATCCATTTATGGACTAAAAATAGACTTTAGGTAGGCTTTTACGGAAAATTATTTTTTAGAGTGTCCGTATGGAAAAATGATTAACGTTCTATGATCATGTTCAAAATTAGTAATTCACACCCTTTAACTAACTTTTTATCCATCAAAATAAAATAAAAGTTTACTTTAGAAATGATGACAATTCTATATTTTTTCATAAAATAATTTTCAGGAATGGAAATAAAAATTAATCATTATAGAAATTGATCAATAGGAAATCAATTTTCAGAAAATTCACCGGCGGACTGGCGGCTCCTATCGGGACAGCCGTCACCACTCTTTGATGTGACGTAATCTCACGTAAAATTCAGGTTAAATGAACAATATAGCAATATACTATAGCCGATGTTGATTTAAATTTTAGGCATTAGAATCCCTATAAAGACTTTTTCTTCGATTGAAATTTATAATTTTCGATCAAAAAATGGATTCATTTTAACCCGATTCAGTAAATCAATAATTTAAACCGATTAACTTTAGATTTATAATACTCCAGAGGTGAGCAAAAAAATCTTCGAACTTTGTTCTACTAGAAGTAGCATAGCAAACACCGGTTGTTGAATCGAATTAAAAAAAATTAAACAAAAAAAGATAAAGAATATAATTATGCAAAATTTAAAAATAATTAAAAAATATAATTAATATTTAATATTAAATAATTAATAATTAAATATAATTAATTATTAATTATTTTTAAAAATAATTAAATTTAATTATTAATTACTTTTAAAAATAATTAATAATTAAATATAATTAATAAATAATATTAAAAATAATTAATAATTAAATTTTTCTATCTTGAAACCTGGATTATTTTATTTTTTTGCAACAAAAATTTTTGACGATAATATACTTCGCTACCCGGATAAGTGTCCTTACAAATTCTCTACCCATATTAAATTATTGAAATTATTTACCATATCATAGGATCATCTCTTTTTTGTGATAACGAAATTATCTTAAAAAAATTGGCAAAACAAGGAAAAATTATATGGGTTAAAAAAAGTTATGAATTATAGTTTATAGTAAATTAAAAGTAAAAGCTAATAAAATATAAAGAATAATAATCTAAGAAATAATGCAGCTATAAATCCATAGTTACTATTTATTATTGGCCATAATAATACAAACCAATAGACATAATTTGGTGTGATCGGAAAAAGTGAGGGACTTGTATTAGTATTCTGTAGTTTTTGGTATCTTTTTAATTTTTAAGAGTTGTCGGCATCTTTGAACCATTTTAAATACCCATTTCCGTAAAATGTGTGTATGTTGAAACCCATAATTATTTCTTTTTTTAGAATTATTTATATGAAACATTTCAATTAGTTATAAGAAATTGGATACATTGAGTGTCAACAAAAATGAAAAAGTAAAATGTTAATAAATACAGTAAATAAAAAATGTTTTAAAATATGTTTAATTGTTTAAAATTAGTTAATGACTAGTTGTGTTTAGGATTTAAAATTAGTTAAATTAAATGAGAATTTTATAGATGCGTCTGGAATTTAGTTTTTAAAGATGCAAAAAATGAAATAATAATAAGGGTCAGACATAATGTCTTTAGATATTTTTTCATAATAAAAAATTAGAGCATGTTATATAAAAAATATATATAAAGAAAATTATATAAAGAAAATTTTACCAAAGTTTTTTATTGAATTAATAGACAAAATGATCTTTTTTGCGAAATATTTTTTTGTATTAAAATTAGATGATAATAATATTGTAGGCCAAAATAAGGTTGCAGGCGAAACAAATTTATAGGCGAAATTTTTGTAGGCGATTTAATTTTAGGTGAAATAAACCATACCCACGTGCATTATGAGAGTTTTTAAGAATCGCCCATTAAATCCACCAGAATTTTTCTGGTGGATTTAATTATTTTTGTCTGTAATGCTTTTTGTTCTATAATTTTTTTAATAATTTCTATTTTAAGAATTCTTGCACAATCGCACAATTTCTCGCACAATGTTTGATATTAGTCCGTAGTTATGCTAATGTAAATCTGGCATTATTTTATGACTCCTACTAGTATAACCACAATATAACTGAGCGGTGAGGGACATTGCCTATATTATTCTTACTTTATGATTTTAGTTTTGTTTGTTTGGTCTTCCATTCCATTTTTTAAACATTTGACAGTATCTGTTTCAGCAAGGTAGTGAACACGGTGTTGCTCGGGTCATTGATAATTTGATAGAATTTATGTTGTCGATTGTATAAATTTGCAAAAAAAATTGCTTAAAAACTTTCCAAATTCCAAATGTGGGATTTAATTTACAAAATACAAGTTGTGGATAAAGTTCTAAAACTCGTTAAAAGAATTGTTATAATTTTTAAATGACTGCAAATGCAAAGGTACATAGGTAATAAAACATTCTTTTAATTTTTTTTGTCTGTTCCCTGTCGTTGTTTTATTAAATAAAAATATACATAACGTAAATTCTTTTAAAAAATAGCTTCCTTTTTATGGGTTTCAAATTTTTTGATTGGAAAATTTTAATAAAAATATGAAGCCAACTTATTTCTATCGAATTATATAAAATTCATTAATAAACTAAATATTAAACTTTTTACTAGAGACCGGACAAGGGCATCGAACGAATTTTTCGAACCTAAAGAGGAATGAAGCAAAAATCATTTAGTTTTCTTCTTAAGACTTTTAGAATTAGAAAAAGCCATATGTAGAATTTTATGCTCTATCTTCTGGTATTTTACCAACTACTTTCCCGAAAAATAATGTTTTTAAGGGATATTTCGAACTTTTTGTTCAAATTTCAAAATATTAAAAAAAAACAGAGAATTTTACGCAATGCTTAAGGCCTAGCAGATTCTAAAAAGTGTTCAGCCAAAATTTTGCATTTGACACTTTTTAATGCCACATTTGATGGGAATAACGCCTGGCACCAAAAAATTTCAAGTTTTTTAGCACTTAATTTTTTCATGAATCGCTATTCTTAAAATTTTCATTCTAAATCAAGAGATGCCTCAACGTAGATATATCTTAATAGGAAAATACGGAACCGTCCGGTACTTCGGTGTTTCCAAAAGGAGTTTAGATATCTACTAGTTCTGTAAATACACCTAAAAGGACTTGATTTTTCAATAAAAAAATTGAACTATTTCTAAGGGCGGAATAAAACTTTTATGGACCTTGAATTCTTCCACCATTTCATGGCTTTCTTGTAGTGGATTCATAGGACTCCATAGGTTTCGGTTATTTATAAATAATGGCCTGATAGATATTGGATTTTTCAGATAGAGGATTCTACGAAAAATCCTTAATTCAAATTTTATTCTTATTTGCTTGAGAGATTTTTTGAAAATTTCACTTGTTTTTTAGTGTGTCTGGATGGTTTTTTGCTTCTCATAAAAATTTTTAGCTTGAATTTTTTTTTGGAATTGAAATTTAGAAAATCACGAGAATCTAAAAAAATAGCTTTAATAAATTAATAAAGGATTTAATTTTCCTTAAAAATTTTAGATTTTTTGAATTTAAAAATGTTTTGTTTCCTACCGATTCCAGTGAAATCTATTCCGGTTACAAGTTACGGTTTCTTTCAAAAAATTCTAGTTCCGTATATTAAAAAATATATAAAAAGAATTTTTATAATTATAATATATTTTAAATTATTTGTAATTAAATAAACCTTTTTTATTATTTTTTTAAATAGCTAGTCCGCAAATTTTGGCGAAATTTTTTAAAGTGTTTTTAAAGAAATTTAAATAAGTAAAAAGGCCAAAAAGATAAATGCAAAATTATAACATATCCACCTTTTATAATTTTGATTCAGTATTTTAAATAATTAAAATTGTCCAATCGTTGGCACTTTTAACGCACAATTTGGCACTTTTTAATGTCCTCTCTCCAAATAATGCAGAATATTTTCATATATAGGTATGTTTTATTGGACTATTAATCGTATCTTCTATTTTATGTATCAAAAAAGTTAATTTTGGGAGATAATCCACTTGTAATGTATAATGTTAAAAATAAATCCGATTTTTAGTTTTTTTTTAAATTACAATTCCAATTTATCCGATTTACAATGGCGACAAATTGGAGGACAGGAACACCTTGGCATATTATGGCATTGTTAATGGGCCCCGTCACTCTGTGCTCTACCTGTGTTTGGCGGAGTTTAGTCGCGCTCGCGCAACCACTTACGTAGTGAACGGTTGATACAAATACGGCATCTTTTATTTTTAAAATAATAAATTCCATATATGCTTTCCATCATTTAACAAATTATTTTTTTCTATAAGAATTGTTTATTTTTTTAATGGGTTCAAGGGAATCATAGCGAAAACCCAGTTTTTTAACATGGCGAGACCCCCTTTTCATGTCAAACTCAAATGCCGTTTTTCAGGGTAAAAGGAACAACTTGTTACAACCCATAGAAAATATTCAAATTCTTATTGTTAGTTTAAATTCATAAAAACTAAAACATTAATAAAAAAAATTCCGGTGGCAGATTCAAATTTACAAAAATGTAAATTGTCTCCAATCATAATTTTTAATTTAAATCACCTTCGTATCCAAAATCTCAAACTCACAAGATAGTGGAAATACCATCTTGAATCTATTCATTTAATTATTAGATCATTGAATTCACTAGTATAAAACGAAAGAAATATGTTGATCTTTTAAAATTTAGCATATTAGTGATCACATCTTACAGGTTTTTTAAGTATAAAAGATTAATTTAGTTAAATAATTATCTGATATATATGATTTATGGGGTTTATTTTTTGTCTCCGTCGGCGGATGTGGAGGGGAAAAGGATCTATGTTGGTATTCCATTTAGTTTTCCGGTTTTTAACATTTGTTTTCGCATCGCCGCTTGGCTAATGGCTACTCGATGAAGGGATGTGCTCCCACAACTGCATGGGTTCCTGCACAAATTCGCCGCGCAGCATTTACTCATTGCTAGTCTTTAGAAGGAATACGTTACTAATGTTAATAAAAAAAAAGTTTTAATAATTTTTTTTTCAAAAATGTTACATATAAAGAAATAATTCCTTTTTTTGGTTAGATTATACATTATTACCTTTTCGCCTTTCATCATTTGCCGAATCTTCTTTTTCCCGCGTTAATTCCGATCGTAGTCAGATCGTAGAGCATTTGGTGCAGATTTTGGAGACGATCATGGTCAGAATGCCAACACAGTAAATCAGTAAATTTATTGTTGATCATCGAAATCAACATTTGTTTTTTCACAAATCTTTTTTAAAATATTTCTTTGAGCGCTCCAAGAGTGTTTAATATTTATTGAAAAATTAAATCAAAAAAAAAATTTTTTGGTTAAAATAATATATTCTAAACTGTATAAATAAATTCGATTTCACCACGTTTAAGTCTCACATCAAAAAAGGGTTAAAAGACCCTAATTGGTCTAAACAATAAATAAATTTTAAAAATTCTTGTCAAGAAGGTCGGCAAGAACGTAGGTAATACAATGGGAAGCCAACCTGAAGTCTTCAATCGACATAATCCGCATACCTAATCAAGGGCAACAACTAGTCAAATTGAGCAGTGATCTGGTTCCCTGCTGGTAGCATGGATAAATACGATATTTATAATATGCCCTTGCCTTTTAGAGTTTTATTTTATTAATGTTTCTGTTGGTGCTATTTGATTTCCTAAAAATCCCCTGTTGGGTTGACAGTTCCAAATTTTGGCACTATAAAGTGCAATGGAAAGGTCTGTACCTTAATACGACCTACAATAATAGAATACCGTATTCTCTCTAATAGAAGGGGCCCCTTCTATTGTTTCAACCTCCTTCGAGGGGGCCCCTTCTATTAGAGAGGCCCCTTCAATTGGAGAGGCCCCTTCTATTTTTCAAAGGCTGATAATTTTTTAAGGGTGTAAGCAAAAGATAAAAAATGATAATTTTAACAGTGTTAGCTTTTTTGGATCAACATTATTTTCATCAAAAATTCCTTCAAAATTATTTTTTCTTGAAAAATTATCAATTTTTGATCAAAATACCCATTTATTTAGTTCAAAAAAAACTAAATATTCATATATGGTTTTGAGAAAATGACTCATCACCAAAAGGGGCCTCTTCAATTAGAGGGGCCCCTTCAATTGGAGAGGCCCCTTCTATTTTTCGATCCCCTCACAGGGGGCCCCTTCTATTAGAGAGGCCCCTTCAATTAGAGAGGCCCTTCTATTAGAGAGAATACGGTATTACAATAGAATGCAAAGACGCTTTGTATCGTTCGACTTCTGTTTAAAGAGTTCTGGGGCGATCAATAGGGTGTGTCCAAAAAATACAAAAATTTTGAAATCATTTTAAAATAAAAATGTTCAAAATTGATTTCCAGTTAATTTTTCGCAAGAAAAATTAAAAATTTTTTTTGAATATAAAGCAAGTTAAGTTTTTTCAAATTTTCACTACAATCTGCAGACTTTAAGCTTTCATTTGACACCAAATTCATAAAAAGTTGATACATAAAAAGGGATATATCTAAAGAATTGCTAAAAAAGGCACCTTACTATATTAAATGTTTCTTACCCCTTTGGGCGCAACGTCGTAATTAGCATTAATCCGTGGAGCACATCCCTTCATAAATCCTTTAGTTGAACTATGATTCAGATTAAATGGCAAAAATACTGACTAACTCTCTCTATGGCACTACGGACACCCCTTTGTGTCACGTTTTTGGACAAAGTCAATAATGGCGAAAAATATTCAGAAAAAAATCTGAATAATTTTATTAGTTTCTAAAGGTTTACAAATTTACCGTATATTTTGGAATATTTTCCTATTAAATTACCGTATTTTTGCCGTCTTTTGGATCAAAAATTGACAAATGCCGCATTTTTATGTTTTGAAATCGGCCACCATGATGATTCTTTTCAAAATTTCTCCATAATACCAAGCCTTTAAAAGGCATATAAGAAATTTCTTTAAAACTAT
>LDKF01003324.1:3261-13446 GCA_001026735.1 Rotylenchulus reniformis | reverse complement strand
GGGGGGACTAATTGCAGGGGGGGACTTAATACAGGAAATACGGTAATATGTTGGATTAATAGAACAACAAAACAATTAATAAATATTTAGGTTTATTATACAAATAAATTAAAAGTTATTCTAAAATCAAACAAATATTGAATGGAGTATTATCAAATAAAATTCGATTAATATTTTTTTCTATTTTTTAAATCATAATTTTACTTAACATACAAAAAAGCAGCGAAAATCCTAATCGAAATCAATTTTATAAATTGATTTTTTAAAAATTAAAAATATATTTATAATTTTTACTATTATTGTGTTTGATAAAAAATTACTTTACAATTATATTGATAAATATAATTAGCTTAATGTTCATTAACATGATAAATATTATAAAATTCAAGGTATTTATCAATAAATTCTGAAGTGAAGGAGTTATATTAGAGGAAAATTTTTTATATCTAATGTTTTTTAATTTATAATTATTAGAGTTTTTTTCAAAATTAAAAATTAAATTAAAAAATAATCAAGCAAATTAATTTATTAAAATGATTTATCTACATATAAATTAATAGAATGATTTATATAAATTGCTTAAAAATTTAAGCGAATTTAATAATAAGGCACCCTATTCACAGATCATTTTAATTAACTTTTAAAAAGTATTGAAAATAATATAGTTTAGCAAATTTTTGCAAGAAAATTTAAAAACAATTTACAGAACAATTTTTATTTAATGCATATGATATTGATATGTATTAATTATTTTCCATTGAATAAATAATAGAATATAGAACTTTTTAAAAAATATGTAGAAGAACCTACTCAATAGCTAAAAGAATATAAAAATTTTATTTTAAAAAAATTAAAAAAAATAGATTATTATCATTAATATCTATGTTATTAATCTTTTCAGAATTTATTTTTTAAAACAAATATTATCAAAATAATTTATAATAAAAATTGTTTTAGGACAAATTAATGAAAGATAAATTATTTTCACTGAAATCGGTAAATTTTATTAAAAATTATATAAATTAAAAGAAAAATTCTTTTGTAATATAATAATATTAAATTTTACATTAGTTGAATGTTTGCATTAACATGCTAGAAATTAAGATTAATTTCTACGATTAAGATCAACTATACAGAGCCTCCTTCTCTTATTTAGGAGTTCTGATTCGAAAATAGGTGATTATTCAAATCATATCAAAATTTTTAAAACTAAAATTATTTAAAAATAAGAGTTAACTACTGAAAATTAAATAAAGAATTGTAAGGGAAAAACATTTAATTACTATATTATTAAAAAGGAAAAAAAATAAAAATAACTTTATTAACAAGCAAATGTAAAATAATTAATAAACTAAATTAGAAAAATAAGTTATATAAAGAGTAAAATTTATTATATTTTCAGTTTTATTTTGCTAAGAACTTGTAAAAAAACTTTTCAACATACTACTTGGAATCCATGGGATAAAAAGATCATTAAATAATTGTTTAAAAATTTTTCATTAATGAATTTAAAAATGTTTAAAAATTTTAAATTCATTAATGAAGATTTTAATAAATTATACTTGATATGTTTATTTTCAGTTGATAAAATGATAATAAAATAGGCACAATTGTTTATATTTAAAAAATTATAATAAATATTAATTTATTAAACAATTAATTCTATAAAAATAAAAAAGGAAAAAAATAAATAAATTAAAGCAAAAAAAGATATTTTTAATAGAATCCCACCAAAATTAAGGAAAGAACCAGCGAAGGAAATTTTTAATATTAAAATTTAGAATAAAAATTAAAAATTTATTAAAATAGAATGAAAATTAATGGTTTTATTATTTGGTTTTTCAAAGATTTAAATGAAATATTTTTATAGAATTTATTATGCAATAATAAAAATACATATATTTCTGATAAAACTATAGCAAGATAATTATTTAAAAAGCAAATAAAGTTGATAAAAAATTGATCTTTGAATAATATAAAAAGAATTACAATCAAAAGCGTTTAATTAAAAAATAACAATTGAAAGATCACAAACCATTTATCTATTCTATGTATAAAATTATTTTAGATCAAAAATTAAATACATAAATTTATTAAATATAATGAAAATATAAAATATATGAAAAGAATTTGTTATTTTTTTAATATTTAATAGTAAGAATAATAGACGAATAATTTTACTATTGAATATTAAATTTGTTTGGTATATTTGTATGTGCACACCCTCATATTAAGTAACATATAGTTGGGACACTTTAAAGTATGAAGGTGCGAATCTGACATCTCCCAATTTTAATTAAAATATACAAATTTAATTAAAATTAAAAAAATAAAATTAAATTATTTTTTTGCATATAATTCCCAAAATTAAATATAATTAATAAAAACAATTTCTTATCATGAACAAAAAAGTTATTATCTTCAATTAATATTTCCTAACAGAAAATATAAAATAATAAAAAGCAAACAATAATTAATGTTTACAATTTTCTTCATATTCAAAATAAATTAAAGTAAGTTAATTTCATGTAATCATAGAAACGACATCAATTACTAAAATATAAGAAATATTTAATTTATAATATAAAAATGAAAATCTTAAATTAAATTTTTGACATATATTGTGAAGTTCGCCTTGAAAAATAAGAATAAAAAATATTTTCATAAATATAAAAAGCGTTTGTAGCGCGTCTGTGGAAAAGCGCGAGGGAGCAGGTGGTTGATCCGAGTGTCAATATGACATCTCAACATGAACTATGAAAATCTCAATATGACATAGAAAAATAATTTTATGGTGAATGGTATTTCTGAAAGAAAATTTTGCTAGAAAAATATCTTATTTTGATTAAATACAGCCAAAAAAATTAAAAAAGGCTTATATTCCTTTTTTCAACAATAATTAAGAAATAAAAAATTTAAAAATATATATAAAATAAATTCTTTGAATTAATGATGGTTGGAATTATTAGAAATTAATATTAATAATTAAAATAAATCATAAACTTAAAATGCTTTCTTATATTAAAAATTTAAAAGTAAAAACTATATGCTCAAGAAATTGAACAAATTAAATTAATAAATTAAATAATGCGAGGTATAAAAATAGGAAAAAAAATGGAAAACAAATTGGGTTCAACATTTAGAATTCATAATGCATAACAAGCAAATAATCTAAATAATTAAATATTTAAATTTTTAAATCATCAATAATTTAAAAATATAACAATCTAATTTTTATCATCATATTCTTTGTTATTTAAATCAAAACCTATTGTTAATACTTTAAGAATAGGAATGTTAAATTGACCCATTAAAAAAAGATTTTGCAAAAAAATGCCTAGTAATTTAAATAATCATGATAAAAAATTTATAATAATTGGATAGGATATAGTTTACAAGGAAGAATATTAAAAGAAATATTGATTCATGCCCACATAAGAAAGCATAAAAAATGAATTGTACTAACAATTTGGTCATGGGATATCAATATATATAGAAAAATTATAAGATATGTTTATTACATTAAAATCGAAGAATGCGAATAAAAAATAGTATATTTTTAAATTTTTTTATTCGAAAGAGAATTACCTGTTTAAATCCAAAATAAATAAATATATATAATAATACTTTAAAAAGAAATTAATACTTATTTATAGTGATAAATTTAATCAAAATGAAAGATTTAATAAATCTTTTATAATAAAAATATTTATTTGTAAAAAATATAAGAAAATGTTATTGAGATATTTTAAATTTTATCTAATAAACCACTTTTGTAAACTTTCGAGATTTATTTTTTGATCAAATTGTATGGTGAATTTATTTCACCTTATTATATATATGTACTGGCGAGCAAACGGTTGAATATTATTAAGGAACTACATAGATGATTTGCAAACGGAGTATACTAATCACAATCCGATCAATTAATCTATTAAAGCCATTTAGGCCTTATCTCTTTAATTAAATCTTTATTTTATTTAAATAAAATGCTATAATTAATTAATCACTATCTAATCAGTTAATCTTTTTAATTTACTTAAACATTTAATCTCTTTAATTAAATTTAAATAAAAAAGTCATAATTAAATATTTTATCAGAAAAACCAACTTAAACGTTTATAAAAAAATGCCCGCATTATTGCTTAAATTAAAATTTATGAAAAAACAATAATGAATAATTTCATATACATACATATCATAATTTATGGAAATCCCAACTAAATGGAGAAATTTACAATAAAAAAAATAATTAAAACAAAAGAATAAATCACTTAATCAATAAATTTCAAAAAATCATAAGCAAATGAGAATGAATATGTGCAAAAAAATTATTATAAATATAACAATTATGTATAAAGTGCAAATATACTAAATTTATTTATTTGAATTAACACCATAATAAAATAAGTAAAAATTAATAATTTTTGAAGAAATTATCCTCAAAAAGTTTAGTTTATAAAAATTATACATTTTCCAAATAATATATTTATAAATTTTAATTAATGCTTGAAAAAATGCTTAATGTTTGAAATAATTATTTAAAAAAGATACATTTATTAATCTTCAATAATATATGATAGCATTGAAATTTGAAAAGCATATCTGCGACTTAAAATTAAAAAGTATTAATATTATACTCAACTGAGAAAACTGAAAATATTTTAGTAATATTTTTAGGAGTTAGTTACTCGAATTTTTTTAAATTAATAACAATCAATAAAATTAAACAAATTTTTGAATAAATTAGTTACAGTTTTTGATTGTTATACTAGATAATTTTAAAAAAATAAAGTAAATGAGCCATCATAAAAATATGAAAAATTATTAAGTAATATAATATTATGAAGTAATGATCTACAAAAATATCGGGGTGAGGAATAAGTTCCGTCATAGTAGAAGATAATTTTTAAAATCTTAATTTTTTATTTAGTAACCCTAAATGAATTGGTGTTAAATGAAAGATTCAAAACTCCTGATTCTTATGAAATTTTAATAATAAATTAGCTTCCATTTTTCCTGTCGAAAAATTGTCTTAAATCCATCTGCCCCATGTATGGAAAATTTAAGTTTGTATATAGAAAGTCGAATTTTTTCTCAATTAAAAATGCATATTTAAATCTTAATTCACTCAGCTCGTTGAGCTCTATCGGATAGAATATAAATAATTCATTTAAAAAAATATTGAAAATTATGTAAACAATTTTTCTAAAAAACCGCTCCGGTAAAGTATGGCCGAAAAAATGATGTTTGCTTAATTGAATTTTATCGTCAATTCATTCATTATTCGATAGAGTTTGGTGAGCTGATTAAAATTAAATATTTAAATCTTTTGGTTTTATTGGTAAAAATATGAGTTTCGGTGCAAAAAATGAAAATTAATCACTTTATTGAGAGCCTCGAAAAATCTTAAAATTTAAGATGGTTCAATTCTTTAAGATTAGATTCAAATTTTCCACATTTGATATGCCTGTCATTTATTTTCATTTTTCTCGGCATTTACAACAATTTTTATAAACCGATAAGAATTACTATTCATTTAGCCATCTTGTTACAGACAATTTTTCGATAGGAAAAATTAAAGTTAAATTTTTTTTGAAAATTTTATTAGAATCAGGAGACTTCAGGCTTTAATTTAACACCAAATTCATATAGGGTTACAAATTAAAAAATTAAGATTTTAAAAATTTCTTTCTACTATGACAGAACTTATTCCCCACCCCAATACTTTAAATATAGATTATTAAGTCTAATTTAATCATTTATAATAAATGAAAATTAATTTTCTTCTAAACTTGATTTTTTTTCTAAATTTGATTTTTCTTTTCCGATAAAAAAATAAATATTAATAATTATTTTTTATTATTTAATTTTCATTAAAATTTGAAATAATTAATATTACATTTCAAAAATATTTTTATTTATAATTATATTTACAACCTAATAGAAATAATTATTTTATTTATAAATTACAGGCAGAATTGAATTATAAAATCCTTTGAAAATCGAAATTTTTGAAGTTCCTAATTACTAAGAAATACAGTTCGACAATGCTGCTATTTTTGTGGATAATAACACATTTAAATCACTATGATTCTGCCTAAAACGCTTATAAAAATTGAAATAAACATGTAAATAAAAAAATTATTTAAATAATTATATGAAAAATAATATAAATCGATTAGAATATGCAATGAATGAATAAAACAGATACAATGGATAATTTATTTAATATGAAAAACTTATATAATGAATAAAAAATGAATATATTATAATTCAAATTAATGTGTATGATTCAACTTTCAAATATTATATCAAATTATTCATTAAAATAATAAAAAATAATATTATTACAGAAATAATAAAAATATTTAAATGAATAGAGTTTTCAAAGATTATAATGTTGGATGAAAATTAACGGGATCTTACAAATGTATGAAGGTGGTCAATTCGAATATCGATCTCAAATGAATTCTTTTTTATATTATTGATAAATAATTTTGACATGTTAAAAATTGTTTAAAACATTAATGCAAAATATTAAAGTATAATAGTAGTAATTTTGAATATTAAGAAGCAAAAAAGGAAAATAAACTTTTATTATGAAAAGATTTTTTTAAATTTTAGTATAATGACAATATAAAATTTTAAAATCAATGATATTATCTGTGATCGTAATTATATCTAAATAATCTTAGCTATTAAAAAATTCCTCCATTTTTAACAATAATACGATCAAAAATAAAGCAAATAAAATAATAATAAATGCAGAGAAAAGGTAATTTTTATTGATAATATAAATAAGAAAATAATTATTATAATATTTATATAAATATGAGAAAAAATTATAAATATAATATTATGGTCATTTAATTAATATTAATACTAAATAAATGCCAAAATATTATATAATTTTTATATATTTTAATAATCCAATTATTGAGATTTAAAAAAGAAAACATTTTTTCATGAATTTTGTACAGGTTTTTTTAAATAAATTGAATTAAAATAAAAGCAACTCATAATTATAAATAGCCCGCAAGAAATTATTAGAAAATAAATATCGATTCAATGTTAATAAGTGAATCAACCGAAATTAATTAATTTATATAGGTAATTAAGTAATTTTCTATAAAATAAGAGCAATATAAATATAAAATAAAAATAATATTTTTGTAAGCAATTAACAATTTAATTCACTATTAGTTAACAAGATTTTTACTTTTGGTATGAATTAAAATTTTATAATAATACATGATTAACTTTCTTTAAATTGAATTTTTTGAAATTATTATGTTCTTCGAGGCATAATAATTATGTTTATAGAAAATGTATGAAAAAGGAAAAAATAACAAATTGATTTTCCACTATTTAAATCCGGAATAAATGCGGGAATATTTATGCTATTCATTCTCTTTATGAAATTATCTAATGAACTAACCTAGCACCATCAAACATTGTATAGAAATAAATAATAAAAACTCTATAAGAAGCATTTATAAAGAACTACCACTGATATAATTAATAATGTCCTAAATGTAATTATTTAAAATTTTTTTTATAAATTTTAATTCCTTGTTGTACGCCACTGACAGTAATGCATTAACAATCGAGTTCCGCAACCGAGCCAAACTCTTGGGAATATGCATCCCATATTCTTATGCCTTTCCAGGTAAAATAATCGATTACAAATAACGAATTCATCTTAACACCTTCAATATCTTTGCGAAGAAAAACTACTTCGAGTTATAAGTTTTAAGAACAAGTTAGAAAATATCAAAAATAGAAAGAGACAAAACCATACTGATAATAGATATTTTATACTATATAAGCTATTGAATGCTAACAACTATGCTCTATGCTGGGAACAAGGATTAAATTAAAAATAAATGTAAAAAAAATATAAAAAATAAATACTAAAAAAGTGGATAATACCACTGATGAGTTCGTACAGAAAAACATAAAGATTTTTGGTCATACTAATTTTTGAACAAAATTTATTTTATTAATTAGTTTTGATATAATTTAATACAATAGAAATTTTATAAATAAGTTTCTAATTATGTAAAATTTTAAATAGAATCAATAAATGTGATATTAAATAATAATATATAAAGATAAAAAATTTTAAAGTTAAATGAAAATAATCACAAAAATCCATAAAAATATTAATGCCTAATAATAATTAGAAAATAAAAAATCATTAAAATAAACCTCATTTATAACTGAAAAAAATATGTTTAAAAAATTATCGTGAAAATTTAAGAAAAACTCATTTTAATTGACTATATTTTTAAAAATTTATGTAGCTACAATAAATATGATTATTTTTTTGCAATATAAATTTCCTAATATTTAAAGTAAAATTTTGAGACATTGCCACCAAAACGGAATAAAAAATGAAAATTTTTTAATATCATAAAGTAAATGTAAATCAAATAAATTTTGCCATCGCTCTTTAAAACTTTTGAGATAGAGTGAACCGATGGTTTGGTTCCAAAGTTCTTTATTCCCGGTTCGTAAGTCGTATGCCTGGCTCAGAGCCCGGCGGCGATTAAATGTTCCATTGTGTGAAGGAAATGTGATCACATATAGACACTTCCAATGGTTAGGTAACAGCTGTCCTTATCCTATCCTATATCATCCCGCACCTCACAATTTGTGCGTCCCGCGAAAAAATAACAATATGAGGGGGCTTAGGATAGAAAAACAAAATTGCAAAAAATTCCGATCAATGATCTTATCACATCTGAGAACTTTGGCTTTTCTCTTCGTTTTCTGCCCAATCCAAGCTTCTTGCGCATCACAGTCCCTTCACAATTTGCTCATCGGGCAGTAGGACAGCTTAGGCATCCATCGGCCAGGGCCCATTCTCCCGCAGCGACAGTTGTCGCGTTCTTTCATTGCCAATTCTTTGGTCACTTCCTCTCTTCTCACATCATCCTCCTCTCACCACGTCCCTCTTCGCACCACGTCTCTTCTCACTTGATCCTCTTCTCACTTCATCCATTTCTATTCTTTTCATATCCTTCTCTCTCACTTTATCTTCTCTCATCATTTAATCTTTCTCTTCTTTTTCTTTCATTATCTTACTCTTGTCTCTCATTCTCGCCTAGGCAATTAATCTTCCGACCAGCTTTGTTCCTCCTTTGCTGGCCAACTTCCTTTATTTTTTCCTGGCCCTTTAGGCCCAATCATCTGATCCGAAATATCGGTTATCGATTACGAAAAATGAGAAAGTTGCCATTCGCAAAGTTAAAACTTCGACCCGTGCTGGGTCGTAAGTAAAAAGTGCAAATAAGGGCGAAAGTAAAAAAGTGCAAATAAGGGCGAAAGTAAAAAAGTGCAATTAAGAGTGAAGTGATGCAAGAGAGGCCTGTTGAGTGGTTACTACTAAATGTCTAAAGCGACAAAACGACTAAATAATGACAAAAATAACTGAATAAAAAATAATATTAAAAATTATTTAATTAGTTAATAAAGAATGAATCAAAATAAATAAATAATAAATATATTAGATAAAATTATTTATGGAAATCCCACCTAGAAAATTTTTCGAACCTGTGATTTCAACAACAAAAAATTTAATATAGGTAGTTAAATATTTATTTTTTGCCCATAAATTTAAGATTCGAAATATGTAAGTAAAAATTTCAGGATAACCCCAAGAGCTATACATAAATTTTTCGCAGGTGTGTTTTTTTGAAATTTTTTGATATGACTAATTTTAATTTACACAGGTCCGAGACATCGGAAATGGATTATACGAAAAAATTGACAAAAAAGCTACAGTCCACAGAGTTCAAGCCTTTAAGACCTAAATTATTTTTAATCTACAACTGACAAATTATGTCAATTTTCTGATCTTTTTTTGCTTTTGGTTTTTATATGAAAATTTTTGAAAATAAAGGTCAACAACTAGGTTTTTCCGCGATCATAATCAGTCATATTTATTATCGATTTTTACGCTGAGGTATTGAATTTCTTGAAAAATTTTCGAATCTTAAATTTATGGGCAAAAAATAAATTTAACTACCTATATTAAATTTTTTGTTGTTGAAATCACAGGTTCGAAAAATTTTCTAGGTGGGATTTCCATAAATAATTTTATCTAATATATTTATTATTTATTTATTTTGATTCATTCTTTATTAATTAATTAAATAATTTTTAATATTATTTTTT
>LDKF01003323.1:39509-51384 GCA_001026735.1 Rotylenchulus reniformis | reverse complement strand
TGTGGGTACGAGTGCTGCCCTCGCGGCATGGCCGTTGGCGGTGGCGCTCGCTATAGCAGCAGCAGTGGGAGCTATGAGGGCGGAGGTGCTTATTGAGGCGGAACACAGTACTCTCCACATACTCACGGATTGATAAAGTACGATAACAATTACCATAAAATACCCTCTGATCAGCGATAGAGTCGATCGTCGTGAAATTTCATAAAGTTCCATCAAAAACGAGATTTCAATGCCAAAAACGACAGAAAATCGACTCGATCCCTGTCACACTCACACTCAGACGACTGTTTTTGCTTATCATACATATATTGAATCCACGATAAACATATATTTTTGCCCAAATGATGATTTTGACATCTTCTTCAGATTAATTGGACGATTTTGGACCTTTGGCACATCCTGGAATGGTGCTATGTCGTTTTAAAAAAATATGTATCATAATGGGCGTTTTAAAAAAAAGAATCAAAACTCAATATGTCCTCTAAAAACTTTTTTGTTAGACCTGTTAGACCAAATGTATAAAAGGCAAAGTTGTGCAGAATTTTATGCTCTATCTGCTGGTATAAATTTTTTTTCGAATTTCGAACCAAAATGTCGAAAAAAGTCGAAAAAACCATTTTTTTCAATATTTTCGACTTTTTTTCGACATTTTGGTTCGAAATTCGAAAAAAATTTATACTAGCGGATAGAGCATAAAATTCTGCACAACTTTGCCTTTTATACAGTTGGTCAAACAGGTCTAACAAAAAAGTTTTTAGAGGACATATTGAGTTTTGATTCTTTTTTTTAAAACGCCCATTATGATATTTTTTTTAAACGACCCAGCACCCCTGGAATCATATTGACTTGTGAGTAAATTGCTGTTCGGGATCAAAAAATCAAAATTTGCGAGACGTGAGAACGAACTTTTTTGATGGAAAAACGGATTGTCATGGACTTGGATAATTTAGAACAAGCCGTAAAATTTGTGCAGGAAGAGGTTTGAAATTTAGTTGAAAATTACTTCGAATTTAATTCTAAGTTTTGGTTAAGGTTAAGACTAAAAATTAATGATTTAGCAAAAATACGGTATTTTAACGAATTAATGCCAACAAATTTTGACCTAATATTTGAACCTTTAAAGAGAATATGCATTTTTGGTTATGTGAAGCTGTGCAAATTTTGGAGCTTCGATTACGGGGGAATTGAACCCTCTGCTGCTGGTGATGATCGATAAACACGAATTTGGCTTCATTTTTTTCATTTTTTTGTTCTGAATGTTGCTGTTCATTTTCCTGACAACCTTCTTGCTGGAAATCTCCATAACAGAATGCCTCCGGATATCGCACGAAGTTGGTTCTTTTTTCGACCTTGGTCTTGGATTCCAACATCTACCGAACACAACCATGCTCTTAAGCTAATCGTAGAACTTATCCACCCTCAATGAAGAGCTGCGTCTTTTATAGGCCCATCCACGCCAGAGGCGTCAAGCAGCCATCACCGGTAGTGCGTTTCCGGTGAACCGTTGGGATCCCGACCGCCCCATTCCCTATTTCTTCGACGCCGCCTTTCCGGAACAGACGCGTGCGGTGGTGCGCGAAGCGGTCGCCTTTTGGCAGGCGCACAGCTGTGTGCTTTTCCAGGGTAAAGTGACTGGGTACACTAACCTCTCTGACTTCCCGCGTTCACTCCCGACCAGAACTCGATTGGGAATCGCTCAATCCCGAACTCATTAGTGATTTGCTTCGACTTCGTAATACCAAAAAAATCAAATACAAGTTGGTCCGATCTCGAAGCTAATGACTATTTACCAAGCCCCCTTCCTAGGGTATCTCCCCGTGTCGAACACAATACTCTTTCATTTAGATACCACCGATATTCTTGGTCCGTATTTCCTGGATAACATCCGAAAAGAGATTTTTTGGAGATTATCAGTTTTCTTTGTATCATTTCACGATCGAGAATCGGAGTTTAGAGATCTGGGTTAATGCCGCTAAATTCTTTAAAGAAACGCAAGAATCGGACGCATCAAACGCACAGCGTCCGCGCGTGCGTTTTTATCAGCAACAAGAGCAGGGCTGCTTCAGTGAAGTGGGCCGGGACACGCAACAGCCGCCGGTGCAGACCCAGAACGTGTCCATCGGCGACAACTGCGCCTTCTTCGCGCCGGTGGCTCATGAAATTGGGTAGAAAATAGACTTTTCGGAATAATTTAGGAGCATTTTCGATGGGTTCACCGTTTGGAAGATTTTGGAACAATTTGAACCAAAAGATCAAGATCGGCAGAGAAAGTTGACCAACACTTTCTTATATACTAGTTTGAATTTCGAGAGCATTTAGTACATCCGAAGGTTCATGTAAAAGCTTGTACTATTTTTTTACTTGTTGGATTATTTGAGAGGAAAGATGAATCACTTAGATTTTGTTCGATAATAGGATAAGTTTGGGACAATTTTAAATTTCTTGAGATTCCATTAATATGACACTTAAGATGTATCAGAAAATTTTTAAGACCAAGTTGGAACAATTTAACACGTTTTAGACACGTTTTGGGCATGATCCATACCCATGTGCGTTCGGATCGGGATGCATTCATCATTATCCATCCGGAGAATGAGCCGGATGGCATGGCGCGCGACTTTGTCAAAATGACCACTGACGAGTCCACCAACCTGGGGGTGGAATACGATTACGGCTCCATAATGCACTACACTGGATGTAAGCAATGTCACAGTATCATATACAGTACCATTATGAATACCAAGATACCTAAGCTATAGAAAGTTTTATATGTCTATGTTCAGACAATCAACAAACCGGCAAACTGATCATGGAGGCCAAACAGGCCCGGTATCAGCACACCATGGGCAACACCTACGGTCCCGTGTTCTCGGATCTATTGGCACTGAACAGGTACTATGGATGTGGCAGAATCTGTCTGGATGTGCAGTCACCGAAATGTCAGCACAGCGGGTTCCCGAACCCGAAAAAGTTGGTCTGAAAAAAGCAATGCTTTTAATAAAACTTGATGTGTGCATTTTTTTGCAAATTTTAGTTGTTCCGAATGCATTTGCCCCAACGGTTTTGGTGGGCTCGACTGCGCTTCCCGGGCCCAAGGCGAAGGCGGGGCACCCGTAGACTGTGGCCAAACCGTGGTGGTATGAGTTTACCAAGACTGTGCCACAATCAACATGTTGATCAACGCTTTCCTAATTCAGGCATCGTCACAATGGCAAACACTTGAGGGAAGGGTGGATGCGGATCCAAAGGGCCAAATGCGTCAAGCTGGATGCCATTTTCACATCTTGGTAGAGATTTTGGGAGAGACAGCATAAAAACTAGAGATCGAACAGTACAGTGGCACTGTACAGTATTTATCAGTTCTACTGGGTACTGAAACTGGTTTTTTCGCCCATTAGTGTTAAAATCAGTTCAGTTTTTCCAGTGTTTTTAGTACCGAGTACTGTATACTGATACTCCTCGACTACTGATACTGTATACTGATACTGGATTTCACAAAATGTCGATCTCTAATAAAAACCNATGCGGATCCAAAGGGCCAAATGCGTCAAGCTGGATGCCATTTTCACATCTTGGTAGAGATTTTGGGAGAGACAGCATAAAAACTAGAGATCGAACAGTACAGTGGCACTGTACAGTATTTATCAGTTCTACTGGGTACTGAAACTGGTTTTTTCGCCCATTAGTGTTAAAATCAGTTCAGTTTTTCCAGTGTTTTTAGTACCGAGTACTGTATACTGATACTCCTCGACTACTGATACTGTATACTGATACTGGATTTCACAAAATGTCGATCTCTAATAAAAACCAAAATAATGTTCAATGGTAAAAAGATGTACAATAGTAGATAGCTAGCTAGTGTACCAAGTGGTTTCAAGATGTTCCAAGAGGAAATTCAGGCACCCGTCCGGCAACGCATCCAGATCCGAGTTGAACGCTTGTCCGGTCTATGCTCACCGGAATGCATTGTGGGGGCGCTGGAGTTGAAATTTGAGCGCATTACCAGTGCAGGCGCCAGGTATGCAGGGGCTTATTAGTCCTAACAATATTTTGGATCAACCATAGGCGGGAGCGTTGGCGTGCAAATTAGATGTTTAGCAGGCGTGCATGTCGTATATAGTTGTGCGGTGCGTGCATTTGCGATCGGGCGTATTGGAAAATAATGCTATTGTTCGTTTCTTTTTTTGTGAAGGATATGTTGCAGAGCGCATGCAGCCGAATTTGGTCTGATCACCACCGAATCCGATTTGGCCATTGCGAGTCTGTACAGTCAGAAGGACAACCGCACATTCGCACTATCCTACCGCACCGTATCAAGTAAGTTTAAACGAGGCAAATGCAGGCGAGCTTGCACCCTTCTAGGACAAAACTACAGATAAGAGGTAGCAAAGGCCAAATGCATATATGTATGAATCAATTAAACGTCAGGGAATGCAGGCGCGTTTACGGACCAATTTACACAATACGCAAGCACGCTAGCCTAAAAGATAAATAAAAAGTGCAAGCACTCTAAAATTTATCTGCAAGTTTTAGCTGCCGAAGTGCCTCCCTTCACCAACTGGAGTGTTCCCGCGAAGCCCATCAACGAGACCGCCTTCTATGTGTCCGACCACGGGGATGCCGCGTGCTTTGATTGGTCGCCCAACTGCGCGCAATACTCGCACGCGTGCAAACACGACTTGTATGCTTCCAACATGCGTGCATTGTGCAGCAAAACATGCGGATATTGCGATGCGCCTGTGCCAGTGCCGGAGGAATGCCGGGACTTGGCCACCGGTTGTGAGCGGATCAGTTACCTGTGCGCATCGGGCTCGCGCGCACTGGGCATGCATGTGATGTGCGCGCGCACTTGCGGATGCAAGAAATGACGGATTGTTTTATTTATTGGGCAATTTTATGTATTGTGTACATTTTCCGCAAGAACAATCCAGATCAATCAACATGATGATCAACATCGTTCCAAACTGAACTGGCTGATCGCCCGCTCGTGGGTTTCCACATCGGCATAGATGAACATGCACACCCGGAAACATAGGGGCGGTGAACAGTTTGTGTTGCGCAGTTGCCACTCCTTAAAAATTATTCAAATAGTCCATTGATTCCATTGATTCATGTTCAATATATACGTGGAAGATATCTACAAGTTAGAGGGCTAATCGAAAAATAGGGATCAGAGGGTACAAAAACTGATCAGAATCCAGCTGGTAAACCGGGTCGGGGACCGAGATTGAAAACATAGTCATGATTGACAATAATTAATTGATCTTTGGGTGAAAGGGATCAATTTGATTAAATCTATGTATCAGAATGACAAATAGGATCCAATTGTGTACAGAATAGTGTTCGTTGCTGGTCTGGCCAGCATGCTGGCTTTTGACGGGCCAGCATGTCGGGTTTTTGCTGGTCAGCCATGCTGGCCAGACCAGCATCATTTTTTTTTTAAATGATGGGTTTTTGCTGGGTTTTGCTGGTTGTTTTTTCTACATAATATTGTTAGATTTCTCCGTTTTTCGCTTATGAAAACTTTTAGCTAAAACTTTCTTAGGGTAATTTATGACGCTGAATCCAATTTTGACGTCCATTTTGGCATAATGCGTCATCTGACGTCAATTTACGTCATCTTTTGATGGCACACCTACCATATGACAATATTAACATAGTTGGGGTTGGGAGTTCGCATTGTCAACAGAATCGAATTCAGCGTCAAAAATTATCACAGGGAAGTCATTGTACCGATAAAAAGATTTGAAAATTTTTGGGTCAAATTTAAGACCTAAAAAGGGACGTACCTATGGGGGGGGGCAACAAAGGCAACTGCCCCCTCTCGCATCGCGGAAAAATTAAAAAATTTTAGGGGGTCGGGGAGAAAGGAAGAAAAAAATCAAAAAGAAGAGGAAAAATCGCAAAAATTTAACCAATCTTATCAAGAAACTGGTCCAAATTCTCAAAATTTTCTCCGGTGGCCCCTATCGGGACCGCCGGCGCCCCAAAATACGACGAAATTTCTTCAAAAAATTGCTTTAAGCAAACAATCGACCAAATTTCTTAACAAAAGAACGTATATTTTCAAAAATTTCTCTGGAGAAAAAATTCGGAGCAAAATTTTTGCTTCTGTCCTCCCCCCATCCAAATTCCTGGGTACCTCCTCCCTGTTTCCTGTACCCAACCCCAATAAGTACCTTAAATTTAAATTTTTGATAAATCGACAGGTGAGAGAGTGGTAAAATGAGAGTGTGGCAAATAGTATAAAAAATGATTTTTTTTGCATATTTTTTTCATTTTTCAGTAATAACTGGGGTAAATTGAAAAAACCAAAAACCAACAAAAACCCGTACTGGCCAGCAACAAAATTCGATGCTGGTTTTTGCTGGTCGGGTTTTTGCTGGTCAGCACATGCTGGCCAGACCCGCATCGTTTTGCCGAACACTACATAGTACAGAATGAGCAGTTGGACCCACAGGGAGTCTGGGACCAATCTGCTGGTCGACGATGGCCCGGGAAAATATGTAGATTAACCTGTACTATAAAGTGCCATTCGTCCTCCTCCTGACGCACCAACGCAACATTTGCGGACGGCACAAGACTCGTTGTTGGCATCGGCAACTCACGCTGACGATGGAACGAGGGGGTGAAGCGAATGTGGGGAATCATGCGCCAGGCGAGCGGACTTGTGCCGGCATGCTGTGGCGAGATTTATGGGTCCAATGAGTTTAGAAAATCGATTCTAATCCAACTATGAAAACGATGAAGCTCGTCAGAAATCCAACGAACCTGGATCAGTTGGTCGGTGAACTGTTCGCCGCAGTTCATCACCCATCGGGTGCAGAAGCACTTCACCGCAGCACCACCTTCGAAGAGGAGTTGGAGCAGTTCGGGCGACCAAATGGTGCCGTTGGCTTTGTCCAGCCGGTCCACTCTCAGGTGGCCAAGGGTGAATTGCACGTCCAACTGTAAATGGTGTACAGTAACCTGTCGTCATTAGGATACTGTACCTGGTCGAAGGCTTCGTACTCGTAGCAGCCAAAGGTTGCGCATCGGAATACCAATGCTGTATCCAGTTGGTTGCTATGGAGCCATTCAAGCAGGCGCGGTTCCCATCGCGGCATTCCTCGGATTTCCTCCTGAAAATTTCGGGGAATTTTTGACTTCAAATTTCCATAAAAATTTTTAGTGAATAAGTATATATAGGTTTGAAAATTTTCAGTCGTTTCTTACAAGATTTTTAAAATTTCCACCTCAAAAAAGACGCCGGCGATCTGGCGCAGCCACCAGATCAGTCTGGTCACAGAGGCGTCACTGAGCAAGGGTTCGAGGAGGACGAAGAACTTTCGTCCGGAGCGGAACTCGAACAACAAGATGGTGGCCTCATCCGGCTGATGGCCAACAAACAGCGGGATCGGTTCGGATGGCAGGAGCGAAGACAAACTCTGAAAGGGAAGAAGATCGTAACATTGCTCAGGAAACGAAGATATACGGAGGAGGATGATCAGCGCAATATTGTCAGACCGATGGATGATTAGAGAAGCTGATCAAACCAAACTTCACCGAGGGACAAAATTGGGCGCTATCTGCAAAGTGGTCAATTTTGGGACTCTAACATTTTTTGAGTCTGGGGACTCAAAATCGTTAATTTTCAGTATTTTATTATTCAACCTTGTAATTTTCTCGCAATAAATCCCAAAAAAAATGCATGGAACATCAACAAAAGTTTCTTCTTTTTTATATATTTTTGTATTTTGCCCGTATTTCATACGGGTAGATCTGTAACTTCAACATTTATTCGATGCATTTGTAAATTTGTTGCGTGTAATTAGTGTTTAATCATAAATAATTATAAAAATAAAATGATTTTGAGTACTGGGACTCAAAAAATATTACGGTACTCAAAAAATGTTAGAGTCCCAAAATTGACCACTTTGCAGATAGCGCCCAAAATTGTAAGATGCTAGGTAGCTCATGATCAGCCAATATGTATAGCAGATTAGATCAGAGTAAAGCCTCAATTTCTACCGTATCCCTTCTTCTGTACATGACCAAAATACTAACCGGTGAATCGTACGTTGCCTGAAAATGGTCGCTGAGGTCGTCCGCCCGGTGCAGTGTCTTCAGCATGTAATGCTTCAAATTTTAAGGATCGAGGAATTCGGTTTAAAATCCAAAACCTCCAAGAATGTCAGTCTAAAGCATTGATAAGGCCTGTTGGCAACACAGCGCTGCACCAGCCGGTGCATGTATGTGCAAGTCAGCTGCAGATGGTTCAGGTCTGCACGCGGCAGAAAGCCGCAGATGTCCAACAACACTTCGTAGACGAACATTTTTTGCTAAAAGTGGACCAGTTTCATCATTGTAAATCAGCTTCAAAACTTAAAAAGTGGGACAATTGGAGGGGGGTGGGGGAGAGAGAAGTAATTACTATGTAAGTATTTTATGTAAAACCATACGACGAAAATCCGGAAAATGGATCCGTGGACCCGAAAAATTCAGCTATTCCGGTTCCGACATCAAGCTTACTATCCTTTTCTCAACACGGATTTTCGCACGGAATAGTTCCAATTTGTTTGATTTCATTTTGGTTTTGTCTAAATTTATTGAATCAATTTTTGCCTAAATTTCCTGGGTTTCTATCTTTTATCCCAAATTTCGGTGCTTTCAATAATTGCGAAAGTTCAAAATGGATTGATCACTGAAGGCTTATCGAAGGCAAAGCAGTGATGGCAAGCGGCAGACGGCGGATCAGTGATCATTGCCCCAAAGTCCCGCCCCAAAACAACACTCTGTTTCCATGCCCACTCTCTCACACCGCCACTCTCTCTCTCCGGCTCCATGCTCAAGCTTGGCCCGCCCCAGCTGGTGGCCCGATCGATCGGCGAAAGGAGGTGAGGGACAAAGAGCATTTTGGCCCTCACAGCTAACCTGATCTGGATCCCCAGCAGAGGAGGCGCCCCAAGAGTAAGATGGGTCATGTTCAAAGGTGGCGAAATTCAAACCTTGATCGATCTTATTGGGCTTAGAAATCTAAGCTATCCTCCTAATAAGTTATTCCAATGCCGACCGATTTAATTAGGGCCTAGAAGTTCTGATCTGTTGCCAGAAGTTTGATAATGTTTAGGAGCTGTTACGCTAACTGCTTGGCGCCTAGATACTGCAGGAATCTTATGGTTATTAAGCCCTATAAAAGGTATGATTCTGTTGGTTCTTAGAATTATGGGTTTTGTTGGAATTCGGCTTTATCGGTGGTTTAAAAGGCCCAAAATGCTGTATAATAACACTGACCTGATCAAAATTGAACAAAAATAGATAAGTAAGTGATAGAAATTGCTGATAGAAAGTGCCAAATAGGGATGTTGATCTCTGCCCTCCTTTGTTTTTCTGCTTCTCTGAGCTCTTCACTACAGGTATGAGCTGGCCAAGCTGGAGCCCAGGAAACTCTGGGCCGTGCTTTGCTGGCTGGGCGAATTAGAGCGGATGTTCTGGGAGCGGGTGGAGCCGCGGCGGGCGCGCGAGCTGCGGCGCCCTTGTCGCGCCGGCGGCAATGGCACCGGCTGCACCGGGAACTCGTCGCTGATTTCGGCGCCTGATCGGGATTTGGTGATCATTGAGTGATTAGGATAGGGAATCGTCATTTTGGAAACTGATCGGGATCATTTGCTCAGAATTATAGTAGGGTGATTAGTAGTTGGATTGTAATATTAACAGGTATATGAATCCTGGCTTAAAAAATGCGCTGTTTCATTAGGAATGGCATTGTGCATTGATCAACTTAGCTACCATATTTTTCCCCAAATGGTTGATAATGATCAGTGATCACCTACCGAGTATCTGTCGCTGGACCAGCTGCTTGTAGAGTCCGTCCTGGTTGATCAGTTCCCGGTGCACACCCTCCTGGACCACCCGGCCGGCACTGATCACCACAATCTTGTCCGCATTCTCCACCGTACTCAGCCTATGCGCAATCAGCAATACGGTACGGCCTGAAATCCAACAGAAATTTTGCAGTTTCTTCTCTACTATAAGGTGGTATAAGATCAAAAAAAATTGATAAAACATCGTATTCCTAGAGAATATACTATATAATATCCCAGAATCAGTCAGGATATTTTACTCCTATAGTTGTACAGTACCCTCCTATAGTTGTACAGTACTCCCAGAAAATCGGGATCCATATTCCTATAAATGTATCATACCCTTGAGATTCTTCTGGATGGCCTCCTGGACAAGATGTTCGGACTCCGAATCCAACGCGGAGGTGGCCTCGTCCAACAGCAGCACAGCCGGATCGCGGACTAAGGCCCGCGCAATGGCAATCCGCTGCTTTTGGCCTCCTGCCAAAAGGCGCCAAATACAAAAATTCCCAAAATTGATTAATAGATGGGAATCGGATCGAAATGCAATTGGCCAAATTTGGCCTATTTCCCCTCTGTGAACCAACCGGACATCTGGTTGCCCTTCTCGCCCACATCCGTGTCATATCCCTGTTGGGTGTCCATGATGAATGCGTGCGCATTTGCGTGCTTGGCACTCCGTTGCACCGCCTCCGGAGTTGCGCCCTCATAGCCATAGCCGATGTTCTCCTCCACCGAACGCGCATAAAGCACGGGTTCCTGGCCCACCAGCGCAACCTGCAACACAACCAAAATTGTGAAGCTGTACTTTAAATTCCCAAAATTTCAATTGTCACAGTATTCTTGCCTTTGTGTGCAGGAAATGGTGTTCATAGGCACGGATCGGGATGCCGTCCAACAGCACCTCTCCCGAGTCAGGCTCGTAGAAGTGTTCGATGAGCCCGATGCAGGAACTTTTGCCGCCTCCACTGGGGCCCACCAGCGCAACCACCTGGCCCGGCTCCACCGTAAATGTCAAATTCTGAAAAAGTGAAATTTATTCACTCAAAACTTGTTTAGAGGATTTTTCGTTTAGAGGCATAAGCTAAATCCAAGGCCAAGTTTGTCTTTACTCACCCTGAGCACCGGCACATTTGGCCGTGTCGGGTATCGAAAGTGCACGTTGCGGAACTCGATGCGGCCCTCCATCTTAGCGTTGCGCCCATCAGGCGCAATTCGTCCGTCGTTCTGCACCTCCGGCTGTCGGTCGATCAGCTCGAACACTTTGCGCGACGAGCCAACTGCCTGCATCAGTCCATTCCATACCTCACCCAGTTCCTGAGGAAAAAATATAAGATGAGATGCGTTCGAATACTGGTTAGAGCTGCGCATCACCTCAAATTCTTGACCTGAGACTTACCCTGAGGTTCTCGCCCAATTGGAACTGGTAGAGCATGAAGGAGACCAGCAGTCCGGAGTTGATTCTGCCCTGGATCACTAGATGGCCCCCGTAGAATAACACCATGGTGAGGATGCCCATTTGGAGGAACTTAAAATGGGGTTGGACAGCATTATGGAAATTGAGAGGATGAGAGACACAGATTTATGTATGGATCCGTAAGGATCAAACAAGTTGTATCTGCAGCACAATTTGAACATACTTCGGTGGTGAGCAGGAAGCCGATGTGGGCCATGGCCTTGCGCGCCCCGATGCTCAGCGTGATGTTCAGGAAACCGAGGAAGCGCAACGACTCGAAGCGCTCGCAGGCGAAGCTCTTCACCGTGCGGATCGAGCTGAGCACCTCCTCCGCCACGTCGTTGGCCTTGGCCTGCGAGTGCTGGTTCTCCTCCGCAATGCGCTAAGGGATCAAAGATCAAAGTTCAGAAATCTGTTAAGGTCTGTAACCAAACTCACATCATAATAGACACCGTACACCTTGGAGATGAGGAAGATGATGGGCACAGCGATGAAGGTGACCACGGAGAGGCGCCAGGACAGCGAGAACATGAAGATCAACGAGCCGAACAGCATCACAACATTGCGGCTGGAAAGG
>LDKF01003323.1:5619-18243 GCA_001026735.1 Rotylenchulus reniformis | reverse complement strand
GTAATGAATAGGGCCCGGATAGTTATGGAAATAAAATTGGCAAAATATGGCCATAAAATATGGACCAAAAAGCCGAAATATGGACTAAAATTGACCAAATTTCCTATAAAATATGCTCAAAATTTATTTTAAAAATGCAAAAATAATTATTTCTACAAGCAAAGCAGTATAATGATAAACATTCATTTTGTTGATTTTCACTTTTCAAATTTTAAAATTGTCATGACACGCTGAAAATTGAAAAGATGAATTGACTAAAATTTCACAAAGTGGGCACGAAATGACGAAAATTTGCAAAATAAACATGAAATGCCTAAAATTTTAAAGAAAATTGCATAAAATTTCAAAAAATTTTAGAAAGTGCAAAAAGGCTCAAAATGCCAAAAAAGAAGGGGAAAAAATTCAATTTTGGCCAAACCCGCAAAATATGGACAAAATATGTATGAAAATGGCAAAATATGGAGAAACATATGGAATATGTAAATATGGACCAAAATTGCAAAATATGGAAAAATATGGAAATTAAAAGTCACTCTAGAAGGTTCTAATCAAGTGGAAAATGCGTTTTTCGTGGTTATTTAGCCGTTTTGATATCAGGAAAAAACCAGGGGGCTTTGCCCCCTGGTGTGCAATCGCCTTCGCGATTGTTACACTGGGCTAGCACTTTGAACTCCTTTTTCCCCCTCTCTGCTTCCTTTCTCCTCCCCCTTATTTTCTTTCTTACCCTTTTTACCATTCCTTCCTTTCTCTTCCTCTCCTCTTCTTTTCTTTCTCATCCTCTCTCTCCTCTTCTGTCTGCTCCTTTTCTTTCTCATCCTCTCTCTCTCTCTCCTCTACTGTCTGCTCTTTTTCTTTCTCATCATCTCTCTCCTCTTCTGTTCTGCTCCTTTTCTTTCTCGTCCTCTACCCTTAATTTTTTCTTACACTTCCTTTGTTTCTTCTTCTCTTTCCTTATCCTTTCTAATCTTCCTTTCCCTATTGTTTTTATTCATTTCCTTATATTCTGTTTCTTTTTTCTCATCTTCTCTTCGTTTCCCCTTCCTTCTCTTCACTTTCTTCCCCCTCCCCCTGCTCTCTCTCTCTCTCTCCTTTCTCTCTCCCCTTAGTCTACACTTTTTAACTCTCCCTTCTCTCGTATCCTTCACTCTCCTGCTTTTCCTTACAGTTTCTTTCCTTTCTTCTCCTTTTCCCTTTCCTTCACTTGGGCTAATTTCTTTTTTGTTTCCCTTTTCCATCATTTTCTCATTATTCCTTATCATCCTTCTTTTTACTCTTCATTATCCCTTCTTTATTTATTTATTTATCTCTTTCATAATCTATCTCCCTCTTNCGGTAGGGGACGATTGAGAGCGGCTGTTAGAGATCCGCCATTAGAGAGCTGCCACTAGAGAGCCTCCCATTTGAGAGCGCTGCCACTAGAGAGCCTGCCAGTAGAGAGCCGCCAGTTGAGAGCCCAGCGAAAAAGGGACAATAGAGTGCCAAGTTCATTTTTATGGAATTTCAAAGATTTTTTTTTGCTGTTTTGACATCATTTGAGGTTTAGCATATTATGATTTAGATTCAGACTCCAACTTCAGTTGTTTTCCGATATTTAAAAAGCAAAGATATGTGTGTAATGAGAAACATAAAAGTGCAAAATCAAATCAAAATAATTTATTCATAACAAAAGTCTATTTCAATTCACAAAATTTATAAAAGATAACAACAAATGAACAAAATTCAAGAAAAAATTTTGGGGATACATTTCACGGGAAAAAAATACGAATTGGACCAATTCCCCCCAATTCCCTTGGTCAGACAACAAAACAGCCAACGAAATGTCAGCAGATGGAAGGAAGGCCGCTGATGTCACCATTCTAGCTCGCACGGCAATTTCCGTATCGTTGATGTAGAGCTGCAAAAATGATAAATATTTTAAAAATTAGAGTCCACATTTTATTATAAGAAGCCTCCGTTTTGTTGCTCAACAAACAATATAACACCGGAAAAACCCAGTTTTCTCCTTCTGAAAACATTCATTTTCAAGTTTTCTTAAGGAAATTGACCTAATTTTGCCTTTGGAGAAATTTTTTTTACGAATTTTTCGAAAATTAAAAAAAATAACAAAAATTAACTTTACCTTGCAAGGATTGTATAAAGTTGAAAAAAGATCCCGGGAACAATGGAAAAGGTCCCATCTGCGAAAATTTGTTTCATCTCCGGCCCAATTATCATAAGAAGCTCTACCAAAAAGTCAAGATTCTAAATATTTTCTAAATAATTTTGTTTTTATTTTCTGTTTATTTACCGTTGTTCTCTTTCGTCATCGATGTATAGGCCGGAATCTGCAAGTAGAAATTGTTCTTGAAAATTTTCAGCTCTGTTGTAAATCGGTAACTCTCCGGAATCACATTTGATGTCTTTGGAGTTGAAAAAATTCGCATCGCCAAAATTCACATTTTTCACTGTTGAACTTCTGAAAAAACAAAAATAGGTTTGTTAATCTTTGTCATATTTTTTTATTAAATTTTGTATGTATCATGGACGGCAAAAATGAATTTTGAGCGCTAAAAAAGATTTTGTGTAAAACATATCGCCAAAGTGATTCAAATGGGATAAACAAACGATCTTTTGTTTCATTGTATTATTTCAACGCGAAAACAACATGTTAGAGAAAAAAAAGATTATGAGAGAGCGCGGAAAAGAAAAAGAGTAAATGTGTGCTGACTACAGAACGTAAGAATCACGAAAAGCCCAATTTGTTTTGTAAATGGTTTAAATTCATTAAAAATGGTTGTATCGACATTCTGTTTGGTAACAATAAATTTCAGGGCATAAATAAATGTTTGGGTGTATAAAAAATGAATTTCAGTCTATGAAAAAAAAAGTATGATCGACTTTCACAAAATTTTTTGAATAGGATTGGTCGTTAATGCATCAATTTTAAATTATGGCACAAATTGGCGTTCTGTTGGATCATTTCTTTTTTAGCGCTCAAAATTCATTTTTGCCGTNCATAAAAAAAATTAAATTTAACCTTTAAATGCCTTAAATATAAAAAATTAATTTTAAAAATAGTTTATTACGATTTTTGAGCAAAAAATTTCATTTTTTGGACATATTTAGTGAAAATTTTGAGCATATTTTGCGCATATTTTGGAAATTTTGAGCATATTTTGCGCATATTTTGGCATTTTTTGGTGCATATTTTATGCCAGGGCTGCCAAATGTAGAAAAATGAAATGTACTTATTTCTAAGATTTGTACTTATTTTGACCCGGCGTACTTATTTTGTACTTATTTTTGGGTTTTGGATAAATTCATTGAAATTTTCGCCAAAAAATCACAAAAAACGCCAAAAAGATCAAATTTATTTTGGATAAAAGCATTCAAAAAATTATTTTTTTACGAAACGCGTGTTTTTTTCTGAGGATTTTAAGAAATTTATTAAGAGAATTAATATTAAAAAAATATTCTTTTCAGATGGCTCCTAAACGAAAAAATGTTTTTCATTCTGATTTTGAAAAAATCGACGGTATTAAACGGAGTAAGAAAGGCGATGGATTTTTCTATTGTGAATACTGCCAAGATGATATGAATTTGGAGGCGCTAGTGGAAAGACGGTTACTTTTGGGACTCGAATTTTTTTGAGTCCCGGTATTCAATTTTTAGGTTATCAATATATTTATTCACTGGGGTGATTTTTGACGCTGAATCCGATTCTGATATCCATTTTTACTTATTGCGTCCTCTGACATCACTTTCTGTCGCTGACGTCAAAATTTTTCCTGTAAATTCATCTAAAAATGAATTCCATGAGGTAATTTCTTTTTGACATTGTGTCAGAAAGTGACGTCAGATGACGCATTTCGTAAAAAATGGACGTCAGAATCGGATTAAGCATCAAAAATTACCCTAGGGAAATCATTTTTAGATGGATTTACGGGAAAAATTGAGTACCGAGACTCAAAAAAATTTGAGTCCCAAAAGTAACCGTCTTTCCACTAGCGCCAATTTGGAATCTATGGGAAAAACCAATCACATCGCATCAGAAAACGACCAAACATTTATCTGCTGTGCGAACAAAGGCACGCAATCAAACAATCACTTCTTTTATGCCGAATCAAACTTCTCCAACTTCTTCGGATTATAAAGTCGCTGCTGCTGAGGGTAATTAAATAAATTTTGCAAATATTTTTCATGTCAATTTATTAAGGCTGTTGGGCTTATCACACAATCCGACACCACCAATCTTTCGCTTCCAGTGACTGTGTTAATTTTAAGACAAGCGTTGTTACTCTGCCATCTCATGCGCCAACACGATGGACTACTCTATCAAAAATAATCAATCGTATTCTTCTGAAATGGCATCCACTGAAACAACTTTTTTCTTCTGAAGATAAACCAAGAATTCTGAGGGAATTTTTTCAATCCGAACTTTCAGAACCGATCTGTAATTTTCTTCAAAGTGTTCTGAATGTTTTTGATGGGCCTATTATGGAATTGCAGGCAATATTAATTTTTTACATGAATATTTTTTATTTCCAGAGAAGTGATTTTAGTCTTCCGGATCTGTTGGACATAATGTCTGGTTTCAAATCAAAAATTGAAGAAAGATTGTCACGCAAGTTTTATGGAGCAACAACACGTTTTCGGATGCTTTCTGCAGAACAGGCCATAAAACTCCAATCGGATTTTAATGTTATTTTTGTTATAATTTGCCAATTTTTTTTTAATTTACAGAACTTTTATCAAATCGTGATTGGATACATAGAGCGTTGGTTCCAACTCCGATCTCTGCCCCAACACATTTCTTGGGTGAGGCTCAATGACAGGGAAGTGGATTTTCAGGGACAGGTTTTGCCCCTCGCTGAACAGATGTGCCCCGAACTCGCGTTGAAAGATGCACTATTTGATGAAGTTTCGATGCTGAACAAGTCACTGAAGGAAATACCCGAAAATATCTCTTCTGAACTTACGATGGGAGAAAAATGGAAACGAATTTTCGGTTCAACAAATACTCCGCAATCCTTCCAGAATTTGTACAAATTGGTCAGTGCGGTTTTATCGGTGTGTTTTTTTCAAAAAAGCAAGCATTCTATTCCTATTTTTTCAGATTCCCGTCTCAAACGCATTCGTGGAGCGAGTGTTTTCTTTGGCAAATGTTCAGTGGACAAAAGAAAGGAATAGTTTGAGTGTAGAAACTGTAAAATCACTCCTGTTGGCGAGCGTGAATATTGATCTCAGTTGTGTAGAGATGCATAGTAAACTTCTTGGTGATCGAAAACTGTTGGAAAAAATTCTTTCCGTTGAGAAATATCATTGATTTGAATAAAGAATTCGATTTTTTATTTGATATCAGCGAAAAATTTGCGTTTTTAAAAGTGTCCTTATTTTTGACCCTAAAATCTTAGATTTTGACTCTGGTGTCCTTATTTAGTGGTCTTGGGAGTTGGCAGCCCTGTTTTATGCGCATATTTGGGAAATTTTTGCGCATATAAATCACATCCCTAGTAATGAACTCACGGCAAAAAATGGTAAAAATAAAATTAAAATAGTCTCGGTAGAAATGGACTTTTCTAGGATCTTTCGAAGCGAATTCGGTGCTGAGCCGTTAAAAAAAACCGCCACGAGGGGCGTTAAAAAAAACCGCCACGAGCTATAGGCTGTACAAAAACTTTTTTGTTAGACTTGTTAGACCAAAAGTATAAAAGGCAAAAATGTTCAGAATTTTATGCTGATTCGAATGGTATAAAAAATTTTCCGAAGTTCTAACAAAAAATTCGATTTTTCCCCGAAATACCGAAAAATACGGTTTTTAGGGGATATTTCGAACTTTTTGACCGAATTTCGAAAAATTAAAAATACCATTCGAATCAGCATAAAATTCTGCACATTTTTGCCTTTTATACTTTTGGTCTAACAAAAAAGTTTTCGTACCGACTATAGCTCGTGGCGGTTTTTTTTTAACGCCCCTCGTGGCGGTTTTTAGCGGTAACGACCTAACACCGCGAATTTCTTCACGCAAAATAGCACATAAAAAGTAGATAAATCGAGGAAAAATAAACAAACAAAAATAATTTAACATGGAATGTTTACGCGTCATAGCGCCGAAAATAAAATTTGATTTCTACAGGCTTTTTACGCCGATTTTAATTACCCGTGACAATGTTTACTAATACAGTATTACATAAACAACTCATATACAGTATACAGAATGCGACAAAGTGGTATCAACAATATATATTATTACAATCGATCGACTATGCAATTGATCACGTGGCAACAAACAGACAAAATAATAGCAAATGTACGCAGCCAAATGGCTGTCAGATCACATCCTTTTCTCAAGCGCCCCCGATCGATCGGTCAGCAGAAGGACTGCAGCACTCCGCAGACCACGTCCAGCGCCAGAGACACCATCGCGTAGGTCAGATCCGCGTTCATCAGCCACCGGTCCACGCTCTCCAGACTCCATTGGCGTGTCGACGTAGTAGCAGCAGCACCATGCCCGTGTCCATGTGCAGCATCGTGGCCATCGTTCTTCGGCTTCTCCTCCTTCATCGTGTCGTTCTGCCAACGCTCCCGCAAAGTGTAGATGGCGTAATAGAGAAGCTGAATGTTAAACCAGGATTTAGAAGAATATCAGAAAATTAAATATCAAAACTGTGTCCACCCACCTGAAAATGGATGACCAACAACTGAAGATTGAAGGCCATGACCGGCACGAAAAGTGTGAACGTCCACAGAGACAAGTCGCCGCTGAGAAATAGCATGAAGAAGCAACCGACGAACACGATGGCGCCAACACGAAGGAACAGCTCGAGACGAGTGCCAATGACACCACGATGGATTGACGAAGAGGACGACGGACTGAGGGGCTGAGACTTGCTGCGCGCAGAAGCGCTGGGACTTGTCACGTGTTTGGTGCCAGTGGTGTTGATCTGAATAAGAGACGAAAATGGATAAAATGATCGAGAAGCAAAACAGTTCAGGATTTATCACAATCACCCACCATCAGGGCGAAGGTCAGCGGGCAAAAGATGCGCGGCGCGGTGATCAGCAGTGAGTACTTGCACAGATTGCCCATGGAAAAGCCCATCGCGAACAGTGCCAGGCATAATTCGGCGCGACGTTCACGAATCGTGACTGACAGAGAAATCATCGTAAAAAATCATGAAAGCACAGCAACCCTTCGCCTATTCGCTCACTTTTGCGCATGCCATAAACGGTGCCCACATCCGGTGCGCCGTTAACACCGAGCCAATACTTCAGCGGCAACAACGCGATGACCAACAGAGCTTGCAGAACACCCAGTTGAGGAGCCCATGTGAACTCAGTCCATAGGTTGCCAAGGATCCCGCCAATTGACAACGCCATCATCAGCAGAACAATCGCTGCAGTTGAAAAGGGATAGGTTATTGCGGAAGCTTAACGAAGTCAGAACTCACTGAAGTAGTTCTCCTGCGCATGAATTATGTCCTCCTCATAGCATTCATTCAGCGGGCTTATGTCGGCTAGAGCATCAAGCAGCTGGAAAACAACAAAAGTTAGGCCCCAATTGCAAGAACCTAAACTTGGACTAACCGGGTTTTTCTTGGCCCCTTTCTGCGTTGGCTCCTTGACTGATTTGTACATGTCCCGCGCGTTCAGGTAATACAGCCAAGTTTTGCGCCGCAAGTGAACCCCGTGATTGAGCATGGCCAGTCCGGTTGTGCGCATCTGGTCCGCAAAGCCGCATCCGATTATCGACGCCTTCGTTGACAAACTGTCCTGCTCAATTGCGGAAGCGGCTGGCGAGGTGGCGACAGCAGCGGCAGCCATGTTGAAGAGCGGCAGCGGAAGGATGCTGGCACTGGCAGAATATGTAGAGAAGGAAGAGTGTTGAACACTGAAGATGAAGACTGATGTGGCAGAGGTGGTTGTTGACTGTGATTTGGGAGCATTTTCGCATCCCTTTTATACATCGGTCTTGCCTACAATTTTAAATTAAAGGGTAAACACCATCATCACCATCATTCAATACAATCCAGCAAACTTCTTTCGGTTATTGCACCCTTTTATAAATTTTACAAATAAAAGTTAAATCGGCGAAAAAATCAGTAGATTATTTTTGGCAATCGTTAAGTTTACCCGTCCCGAAAAAATTTTTGATGAAAAGCCTGTTTTTGCAATTCCGCACTTCACTCGGGGGTTTTCAAGGGTGCTGAAAAAAACAAATCTATCACAGGCATAGATTTGTTGAAAGATTTTCAATAATGTTCGCTGAAATTTTTGGGAACATGTTTTTTATGCCTATTTGGCCATAAACTATGCGCCAAAAAAATAGGTTATAACCAGAGAACGGATAGTTAGGCAAATGCCTATTTTTTCCTGGCATCCCAACGGCCAAATAACCACGAAAAACGCATTTCCCACTTGATTTGAAGCTTCTAGAGTGACTTTTAATTTGCCTATTTTTGTCTATTTTGCCTTTTTCATGCCTATTTGCCTACTTGCCTATTTTGGCATTTTCGAGCATATTTTTTGCCTATTTTGCAATTTTTAGCCAAAAAGGAATCATTTTTGCCTTTTTTTGGCATTTCATGCCTATTTTGAGCTCTTTTTAGATTTTTTCAATTTTGTACACTTTCGCAAATTTTAGACATTTCGTGCCTTTTTTGCGATTTTAGACATTTCATACTTTTTTAAATCAATTTTTTGGCCCTTTCTTGCCTATTTTTTCAAATTTTGGTATTTTCAGAAATTTCAATTTTTTAAGTCGTGAAAGTCTATAAAATGATATTTTCTGTCAAAATTATTGTTTTGGCATTATTTTTATATGTTTTATTACTTTTTAACATTTTTAATGCAAATTTTAGTGCCTTTTTGGCGATTTTTCATGCCTATTTTCGTGCCTATTTTGGCATTTTTGTGCCTATTTTAGGCGCCTATTTTGCCATTTTTACATGCCTATCCCTGGTTATAACCTAGAAATCCGGGCCCTAAAATTACTATGTGTACAATAAGTATGTACCACTGGGCGCATGGACGATCCTCATCAAAATGCAAAAACAAACTAGGCGGCACTGTGTCCATGGGACTCTTCAGATGGATGGGCGATTCATTCTCAGCAGTCTCGCCGAAGCGTTCTAAATCTTATTAATCGGATTAGCATCTCATCCCTATTCCAGTCGTTCTCACAAACAAAAACTGTTCTTTTTTCTCAATCTCCATTGTTTCTCTCTACTTTTATATGTACTAGGGAATGACAAATCTACACTTCCAAGGTAAGGAATGATTACCCATGATCTAAATTCCCTTTAAAATTTAATAAAAATGATCGCGCGGACCCTATGGCGGTCAACAACATCGTCGTCAACTCCTTACCGCTTTCACATCTCTTTTGCCACTATTGACGTAGTGTATATGTACAACACAGTCCTCCGACTGACTGGTGAGTGATGATGAGATGGGTTGGTGTACTTTGTCCCCCCCCCCCGGCGGACCATGTGGGGATGATGAAATGGGAGCAGAGGAAAGCACAAATGTGGCGATCGGGGAAGAGAGACAGGACCAATCAAAGAGGTCTATTCTGGGAAATAAAGGCAGAAGACGAGCGACGGAATCGCGAAATGTATTGGGCAGGTCGCAGGTTATTGTGACGACCATGATCTTTGATTTTCCAGAACCTAGCAGCAGAATTATCATTAATCATAGAATTAGTGATCACTGATCAAACAAACCATTCATAGTACGAATTCAACTACTCACTGTGTTTTATTCAGCATATTTGTTAAAGGAAAATAAGCTGGTCTGCACCCATCTTTTCCCTTCCCCATCCACACGGTTTGATCAGGCTTCTTTGCTTGCTCTTGCTCAATTCTAAATATTTGCAAGCAAACCGGTCCAGTCAGAGTCATCCTGTGGTTGCCCCCCATTCCCCCATCCGGTAATATTGCTTCATATATAGCTACATTTACAAAAAAAATGCAGGTAAACCTAGACAAAAGCATAAAAAGGTTTGCAAAAGCTACTTCTCGAGTCGAGATTTTTTCGTTGGTTTTTCAATGCGCAGAAACACTGGGAGCCAATGTACTTTTTCAAAAATATTGTTATCAATGGGTCTCCTTAAAAAAACGTTGATTAGTCCTTCCCTAAACACGCAATACTTATACCATATACATATTCATTTCTTGAAATTTACATAAAAGAATAATAAAATTTATTCAATTTTCCGTGCCGTCCTCTCTACATACATGTACTCTCACCGTTCACTGCCTAAACAGTTTGTTCTCTCACCCTTTCTTTCCTCCTCCGCTCTCTATTTATTTTTCATCTCTGCCTCACTCTCTTCTCCCTTTCTTTTCAATTTCTCTTTCCAATCGATTTGCTTTGTTCACCATTGGGCAAATATTCCATTCCTTCTTCACCTCCCTTTTTTCTCGCCTCTTCTTCGTCCATTGCTTTGCCCTTTCCACTACTTTTTTTCTTACATTGTCTTACTTTTATTAACCTCTGCCGCTATAGCCAATTTCCTGAACATTTCATTCATCCATCCCAAACATCTTCTATTCCATCTTAATGGCAATTATGTATTACTTTATTATTTATTGCTTTACTCTCCTTCTCTCTTTAAAAACCAATTGTTTTTCCAAATTATACATATGTACATATTGAAATTCATATTTTCTGCCACACATAGACACCTACGGTATTTCTTTCGCGCTTTTTTATTTTGTAATTTGGAGCCTTACAAGGAATAGTCCTAAAGAAGTTACACCTTCCCAGAGATCTCACTATGACAATTAATAAGACCTAGACGAGACAAGCTTATACCCAAAAAACTAGCCCATGGAAAGAAAAGTTTTGAGAAAAAAAATTAGGCGCTATTTTAAAGGAAGGACGTTTTGAAAATCAACCAAAAGGGTCCCCCCTTTTAGGAAAAAATAGAGAAAATTATTAGCTACAAAATGAGCCCAAGCCCATCCGAATTGGCCCAGTCTAAAAAAAGTTATGGCCAAAATATCACACGTATCGGCCAATTTACAAAAAATGCTCGCACGACTGATTATTTTGGCCGTAACTTTTTTAGACAAGGCCAATTCGGATGGGCTTAGACCCATTCTGTAGCTAATAATTTTCTCTATTTTTTCACACCAAGTTTGTTTCTCTAAGTTTTGTTTGAACCGAGTTATAACCCAAACTGTACTTTTCGTTTAAAAGTTCTCGCTCGGCCAAAAAAAATTTGCAAATTGATCTCGCTCTGGCGACCAAGCTATAGCGCCTATACTTTTATAGGCTTACCATAGTATGGTTTCAGAAATCTGGCTGACCATAATGGCGGTTGACCCACCGATGATCCGCGCTTAAAGCACACCGGAAAATTATATTAAAATATTTTTTTTTCTCAAAACTTTTCTTTCCATGGGCTAGTTTTTTGCGTATAAGCTTGTCTCGTCTAGGTCTCACTAACTATCATAGTGAGACCTCTGGGAAGGTGTTACTTTTATAACTATTCCTTGTTAGTTACAAAAATCCGATGAAAAATAAAAAAACTAATATTTTTTTATACATAGTACCGTAGTTTTGTGCACTCGTTTTTAACTAACACGTATAATTATGATTTTATTTCCCTTCCCTAACTTTTTTTAAAAAAGATAACTACAGACAAAGAATTGAACTTTCCAGTTATCATATGTATCATTTATCATCACGTTCCAATCTCATTAATTAATTAATCAACCTCATCACATCCCTAGCCCCCAGTCCTTGAGTCCTTTGCACTTTTGAATGGCCGCTTAACTTTTTTATCAGTGCCATTTCTCATCTTCGATTTCCTCCTTTCCTTTAGTTTCTCCGGACTTGGAACAACTGCTGCTCTGCTTTCCCCTTTACAGACAGCCTTGGGTACTCTTTCTCTGTTTGCCTTTGTGTATCCCACAGGAAACCTTGTTTTTCTCTGCTGCTTTTATATACTCTTCTTCATCATTCATTCAATAAATCGGGGGTCGGAGTCTCGGATTAGAGAGACGAGTGATCTGCCTTTTCAAAGGAGTTTGTTCAAAGGAAATCGAGCGGTGCTGACTGACAAAACTTTGACTTGTCCCGCCTAGGCCAAGCTGGGCTTTGTTGTTCTCACCCTCCTCTATCGGATCCTCTCCCTTGCTAAATTTCATCTTTTCCTATCCCACTTCGATCTCTCCTCTATTTTTCTCTTTCATCCGTCTATGCCGGGCCACTGACTGCTCTGCTGTGTTGACAACTGTCCGTCTCCTATCCCCATGAGAAGAGCTTTGCTTGCCCTTCTGCTACCGATGTTGACTACCTCTGCTTTCTGATCGGTTTTAGCTTCCTCTCATCAGACGAATGTGCTCTTCCCCTTTTTGAGGTTTGTGTACTTTAGACTCTTCTCCTTATCCTTTATGTCCATGTCCATTCGATATACCCTATCCCTTCAACGAATAGGGTTGAAAATGGAACTTTGCCTAGACAAATATGGTAAAGTATGGAAGGAATAACGTTGTGTTTAGAAATTTTTATACATCAAAAATGGCTAATTTTAACAATAGGAGAAAACCTCCATTACACACAGAAGGTGATCGATGTTTGTAAATATCATTTTCCCATCGCGCGACAGACAAAAAAGAAAGGAGTATCACAGTT
>LDKF01003321.1:2308-21358 GCA_001026735.1 Rotylenchulus reniformis | reverse complement strand
TAAATGAATTCCGTATTAAAATCAGAATTTCCAATATTTTAAATCCAAAATCAGAAATTCACAATATTTCAGGAACAAAATCAGAATTATTAACATTTCGTGGGCCAAAAAACAGAATTAATGAATTCCGAAATCTAAATCACAATTATCAACACTCAACGACAAAAATAAAAATTAATGAATTCCGAATCAGTAAAATCAGAATTATAAATTCCGGAAGCAAAATCAAAATTCTAATGTTTCTAAACTAAAATAAGAATTTTCATTGTCCGGAAACAAAATCAGAATTATTCACATTCCAAAAATATGAATTCCGGGACCAAAATCAGATTAAATGAATTCCGTATTAAAATCAGAATTTCCAATATTTTAAATCCAAAATCAGAAATTCACAATATTTCAGGAACAAAATCAGAATAGTAAGTGGTACGTGCTGTGCCACCCAGATGAGCAATGGCGAGACTCCGGAACCTCAGAGGACATGAACCCGGGCCCTGGGTTTTAGGATGTTGATGTCCAATGGGGTTGGTTCCCTTCCCCAAAACACTTGGACACATTGATGAAAAAGGACTTTATTCTCCAATCCAGCTCTCTCCAATATTAGTCCTCCACAACAGCATCCAAGATCATCGACTGCCCCCAAGTGGGGAAAAAGCATTACAGATGAACAAAAGGGGCGGAGCAATCGAAATGGGGAACATGTGATCAAAGAACATGGGGACGGAAAGGCTTGGCGGTTCGGTTAGATGGAAGAGAATTTGGGATGTGCCACTAGAGGATCCCTTACAACTCCCCCCTTCCCTCAGGATCGTCCCGATCCTCGAACACAGAGGATGATATTCGCCACCAGGGACGAATAGAGAAGAGATCCCCCTCCCAGAGCAGGTTTACCCCCTCGGCCCTCCACACGGTGGTCAACCAACGCCGACATGCGATCTGCATGCCCAGCGACAGATCCGAAGAACTGTCAAGCCTGACTGGCAAGGGACATGGGAAGTCAACCGCGGCCGGCACGCAACACATGCCCAGAGACAAACCCCAAGGCAGGGAACCTGTCAATCCTGACTGGCCGCAGGACCATCCCTGAGGGCAACCAGGGTACATCCCCACTCCGGTCGGGTGATGGGAAAGAGAGATTGTGATTGATGAAAAAGGTCCGGGGAAAGGAGTTCGGGGCTCAGGTGGCACAATGATGGAAAATTGGGGAAGGAATTGAACCGCCAACACCCGTCTGACCCTCATGTCTTGGAGGATGAAAAAAAGGAATGAAGATTCGCTCCGCCGCTCGTGTAGGATCACACATCCTTCCTTCTGACGATCATCGGCGCTGTCCGCCTCGGCCACGTCCGCGTGCCTGTGGAAGATAGGGTCTGTATCTGCTCGCCCCACCCCCAGAACCACTTGGCCTACCTGCACCGCTCTGACCTTGGTTACCTCCCTGCAACCTCCTGTAGAACAGCTCATCCTTGGCCGGACGTCCATTCTTATCCAGAAGCTTCCCTTCAGCGTCGTATTTGCACTCCTGCTGTCGGATGATGTCCAGGTAGTCGGGCGCCACAACCACCGTCTCTTGCATGGCCTGCTGAAGAAATTTCTTCCAGGACGAAGCCTGGTTCAGCAGCAGCAAGTTCCCGATGACCACGTAGCCGTGTCTGGCCCTGGACAAGGCGACCACTGCGCGATCAGCCCGCGCCCAGAAGGGTTCCTCGCCGGCCTCGTTGACAGCATACTGGGAGCAAGTTGTCACCACCACGACGATGTCGCTTTCGTGGCCCTGACACGCGTCAGTTGTGGACACGAGCACCCGCTCCATGCCCTCCGTCTCCTGTGCCAGCCGCGCGATGTCTCCTGCTTGGGTGGCATACATGCAAACACACCTGATCGTGACCTCCTCCGGAAGGGATTCGCACAGCCTCCACAGCATCATCATGGCCGAACGCGTCTGGGCCGGGTTGGTGGAGGACATTGACACCGCATCGGGCTCGGCTTCCTCCATCTGATGGATCAGGATCGCCGGGGAGTCCCTCGCAGGCAGCTTGAAGGCCGTCTGTCCGGTCAGAAATGCGCGCTGCTCCGCAGAACGCCCAGGCTCAAGCAGTTCGCCGTGCGGCCGGTAGAAGGCCACCTCGATGCACCGGACAATCGCTGGGTGAGACCTGTAGCAGACCGTCAGGACAGTGGTGTCCACCCCCTCCGCTCTGTCCAGGCAGTCGATCACCGATCCCAGGCCAAAGCCTTGGCGAACGGGCAGGGGCAACGATGGCAAATGCACGCCGAGTTGCCGGCGATCACCGGTGATCAGGACTTTGCGGACCCGCGGCAGCTGTGCGAGGAGGGAAAGGAGCTGAGCATAACTCACTTGGCCAGCCTCATTAAGCACAAGGACGGTGGTGTCTTCGAACAGTCCCGCGACTTGCTCAGCAAAGGCCAAGGTCGCGAAGGTGATCTTCCGCTCCGCGTGCTCTTTCAAAATCCGAGCAACGGCGGCTTCCTGCGCCATCCTGGGCGACTCAGCACACGCCCGCAGGTATTTGCTGACCGTCCGGCGCGCCTTCTTGCCCTCCTCCTCATCCACCTCCTTCAGCACCTGCTCGAACTCCTCGGCTTCCACCGCCGTGGCAAGGAGGTGGGGGACGATGCGCGACAGTTCAGCGGCGTAGTTGACCTTGCCGCTCCCGCTGAACAGCGCGATCATCTTTTCCTCCACCCCTGCCACCTCCTGTGCCTGCCGCGTCTCGAGCACCATCTTGACGACGGCGACATTAGGTGGCGCCAGTGCCAGGATCCGCGAGTTGGGATCCATGGCTCTGATCGCCGTCATCACCATCGCGGCAGTGTACGTCTTGCCAGTGCCCGGGGGGCCTGTTGGAAGACGACACGAGGATGAGGATCGAGCATGAGCTTGGCCGTTTCCCGCTGGCCCCCCGTCAGCAGACTTAAAGGACCCAATTCCATCACATTTTCACCTCCCTCAATCTGTTGAACAGCCATCCTCGGAACTCGCCGGCCCAACAAGATCGCCATCAGTCGTCCAGACGGGTTCTCCGTGTCCTTGCCCAGCTTCGAACACATCTTGCCGCCAAACCGGTAAGAACGGTCCCGCAGCGCACTGGTGGAGACCATTGGCCGAAGCTCGACGACATTGTACTCACCCTGCGCCAGACCATCGAACTCTGCCCAATTGGACCTGCCCTTCGCCTCTTGGTGTCCAAGCACCACCTCAACTTCCATCGCATAACCCACCGCAGACGTGCGCTTCCGCACCATGGTCACATATCCGGCGGCACACGGCTTTCCATCCTCATGTTCGTCGACTTTACAGGAGACCGCAGTGTCCTCCACCCAAATCTCGTGCATGGCAGTGAGCTGGGCGAGAGACGGCACCAGCTTCCTGAACGAGAGCAGGACCTCGCTCCTGCCAACAGACCGCACTCCCGTCAGCTCCACCACCAGAGTCCACTTCCGGAGTTCCTGCTGCACGTCCGCAGTCTGCGCAGCCAAGGCCGCGCCCATCACCGCCTCGCCCCGCTCCACCATCTCCCAGGAGTGGGAACCTTCAAACGGGAAGACGAACTGACCTTCCATCGGCTTGATCTCAGCCACCACGCATGGTTGGTTGGCCATAAATTCGTTCCCAAAGCGTGCGGGGAAACCAGGGGGAAGCAGGTAGTGCTGCGAGACCCACACTTTCTCGGGCCGGGTCACAACATTCAGCTTGAGGGCCACCGGCTGGCGATAACGGAGCTCCGACTCGCGCACCCCTTCTGGCAGATGCCGGCGGAAAGCCTTCATCACGCCAGGCAGGTCAATCGAAGCGACCAACGCAGACTTCATCCGATGGTCGCCGCGACGGTCCCGTTCAACGTGGACTGCCAGACCGACGGAGTCCTTCAGATGACCCTGCTGGCACGCCGACGCCTGCGTGACGACCGCCTGGTAGTTCAGTCTGAAATTTGACTCGAACAACCACCCCCCTCTCTCAGCCCAGCCGGTCTCGGTCCCCGCCCATTCAAATCCCGCAACCTTCACGGAGTCACCGATCTCCAAGGGTCGGACCGCCGGGATCAGCTCATTCTNAACTGTTTATTCATACTCCCCTTAGACAACCTTGTCCAGATCCTGCTGGCACGCCGACGCCTGCGTGACGACCGCCTGGTAGTTCAGTCTGAAATTTGACTCGAACAACCACCCCCCTCTCTCAGCCCAGCCGGTCTCGGTCCCCGCCCATTCAAATCCCGCAACCTTCACGGAGTCACCGATCTCCAAGGGTCGGACCGCCGGGATCAGCTCATTCTTTACCAGGGCCAATTCGGGCCAACCATGGCCGCCCTTGTCAATCCGTGCCAGAATTGCCGCCCCCTCTCTCACCTGGGCCACAAGGTACCATTTCTCGGCACCCTTGCCTCCGGGAGGGCCATGCCCTTTTCCCCTGGTGAACCCATCCCGATCTACCCAAATTGGACTCTCCACGTCCTCTGAAGGACCCCCCTTCCGCACTCTCGACGAAGAAGACGCTTGGCGCCTCTGCATTTCCTCAACCCCGAGCTGGAGCCGAACAGCCCTTTCAGCCCTGACCCCTCCATTCCCGAATCCTCCATTTCCAAATCCCTGCACTTCGTTTGACTCCGGCCCTCGAGCCAGTGATTCGTCCAAATCCTCCTCTTCAGCCGCAATCTCGCCCTCCTCCAACTCTTCCTCTTCTCCATCCTCCACATCCTCATCTTCACCCATTTCCTCTTCCTCACTTTCACCATCCCCATCTTCATCTTCAATCATTTCCTCTCCCTCCTCCATATCCTGTTCCATCGGACCTTCCGGTCCCTCCATCACAGTATTTGACACCGGCCCGCAGGCCAGAAGGTCAGAATCACCACCGCCCATCCCGGGCTCCACACTGGCCAACCCGAGAGGGTCATGAAGACCCCCAGTAGGAGGAGGTGGTAACACCGGGACGTCCTCCTCCATTTGGTCATCCTGACCAATTCTTACAGCTGCCAATGACAGCCCAATTTCCTCCTCAACCTCCTCCAATTCAACGTTTTTATCCGGCCCTCGAGCCGGTGGAGACGAAGGCGCTTTGGGATTGGGATTTTTAAGCATTAAATCTAAATAAAATTAAAAATTAGTACCACCATAATAAGGAAAAAACAAGTGAAAGGGAAGAATAGCTGTAGGAAACCAAGAAAGGAAAGGGAAAAGGAACCCCAACCCTCATGACAAAATAGAAGGACCTCAACCTCACTTGGGATGAGGAAAGGGGACAACCACAGAAAATGATCCGCTCAAAGAGAGACGGAGACATAAAGAAATGAGCCCGACTGGCAGGAATGAATGCCCTGTTCCCCATAGAATCCATCACCCCTTTCCCTTTACACATTTCCTCACATTTCCTTAAAAGGATCCTGTGACCCCCAGACAGCCATTAGTGAATGGCGAAGCAGGGGAAAAAAGGAACCGATCGGACAAGATAAATGGCAACCGCAGTTGTAATAGAAAGGAATGATGAATAGTCCTGTTGTTGCAAAACAGCGGGACAAAAAAGGAGCAGTCGGCGGGAAAAGGGAAAGGAAAAGCCTACCCCCTTAAGGCTGCCGGGGAAAGAGCACAGTACCCTTCCCCGCTCCCCCATCGCCATGACTCATTGTCAGCAACTTGCTGATCAAAACACCTCAAAAATAAGTTCACCTTTTTAGGCATTCAATATTTCCCAAATTCTGGCGAAAAGTCCCTAAGATTTGACAAAAAGACACTAGGTCCAAATCCAACTCCCGATTGGAGCTGCCAACATTCGCCCAAACTAGACCGGATTCTTTGATAAATGCCCACTCTCGATGTCTAAATAGTTAACCATCCTAATTTATCAAACCGCTGCAATTAGAAATTATATTTCTTTTACCGTCTTCGACAAAATTTGAGAAAAAAAAAATTATGAAACTTTTTAGAAAACTAATCAGTTTGTTAAAAAAAATCCTTACGAAATCTATTTCTGCACTATCTCTCAGTGTATTCTTCTGCCACTATATTTCTCTGTCACTTCAGAAAGAAATTCACTCAATAAAATTTTAAGTCCACAACTATTCAGTCAACGCTTAATTTTCATATTACCCATTATAGACTAATCAAAATAACCACCAAACCAAATTCCCATTCGATTGGAATCACTAGAGCCGATTTTAATGAATATCCAATCATCCAACCCCGATTCTTGCCTATTTGTACTCCATCTTTCAACAAAATTCCAACATTCATCCCAGAAAATAAACTCCCAATTCAATGGGCTTCTTACTTTGAATTTTATCATATAACATCATTAAAACAATTGTCTCTTGCCCTCAGGCAAGCAATCAAACGTAACCTGCTTATAAAAATCACCACCCGCACATCAAATATCCAACAAAAATCCAATCCGTTCTCAATTTAAATCCTTTAGGTTCAAAATATATTCATTCTCAATTTTAGAGACTTATTCCGCCAGTGGCTTTTCACCCCTTTTCGGTGGGCCAACAATGTGTGTGAGCTGTCTGCAGTTCTTCCAGCTTCCGCTGTTCAAAATAGAAGAGGATGCTTGTTTTGGTAATGTGGACTTTTATTTTTCGTCAACCGAAAACTAAGGTTTGTGCGGTTGGATTCTCATGGGTAAATTTCATACAAAATTAAATAGTCCCTCGAAAGAAATGCATTTTCTAACGATTCCCAAGCCTACAAAATAGTAACGAAAATTAAGCAGGTAGAGAGAAGAGAAACAGACAGAAAATTGTTTAACATAGCATGCTTACTCGTCATAAAATCATAGGGGCGAAAAAAAAATCATCATAGGGGCGGAAAATAATCTCATTTTTATGGATTTTTTGAGCTGATTTTATGCAACAAGTCGAATAGAAAGTTTTAAAATGTAGTTTAAAAACTTTGGACGAGAAGAAAAAAAACGCGTTCAGCCCTCCCTTCTAAACATTTCACTTCCCTTAAAAAACAAACTAAATTTAGATTTCGAAGTGATCATTGAAGAGAGTGAAAAGGATGATGGCGCAGTGTCAGCTCACACGACGCATTGACGGAATTACAAGCGGACAATCCATAAAAGGCAATTTCAGGTTTTTTTTAAACCCTCAAAAATTCAGGATAAAATAAATTAGGCCTAGACTAAAAGAAAAAAAATCGATTAAAATCAAAAACAGAATTTTTAACATTTTTTATTGGTTTCAACCTTTAGGATTTGGCCCATATTCTATACACCATAAAAGAGTAAAAAAAATTTCATACCGTAAAAAAAATGGAGAGAAAAAAAATGAATGGACTTTTTTTTTTTTTGATTAATTCTCAATGAAAATTTACAAGCTCAATTCTACTCCAGAATTGATTCAAAAAAAATATATTTTTCCGCACAGCGGACTCGAACCCCAGAACATACTCCCTCTGAAATCTAGCCCACAACCAATTAGTTATGATGGAAAAATATAGCATAAATAAATCAAAACGAGCACTCGCAAAAACGCTCTTCTCGAAGATTATTAAGATTAAAATTTCATGCTTAGAAAAAAAAAGTAAAATAAATAAATTTTTGACTCAAATTAAATTTACCGATTTTATATATTGTTGATTAAATTCTAGTCGACGGTCTCCTCCGGCCATGCCCAAAACAGCACCGAACAGTGGCTGATCGAGCTGAAGGAGACAAACAGGATCGACAACGGGGCGAGCAGTACACCGGGGGCAAGCAGTACATCCGTCGCTTCTCTGGACCGGTTTTATCTGAGCAGGATCTGGACAAGGTTGTCTAAGGGGAGTATGAATAAACAGTTGGCTTTTCCTAAACCTAAATTTGTGCTAGCAAGGCCCTGAAGCGAAAATTAATAAATAAATGTGCTTATATTTCTTTTTGATACACAGCCAAAACCTTATGAAAAGTTTCTAAAAAAAACAAGAGCACTGATTTCTTATTTAAAAACAGCAGCCTGCGAAAAACCGAATCCCGCATTTTCGATGATTAGTTGTCTGCTTTTTGTAATTCAATTTTCGTTTCAGAAGCTTTTTGTATTTCCCACTGCACGGTTGAGAGAAAAAACAATATGTTGACTCTTGCCCTCAAGCAAGGAAATTGATTCTTGACTTTTTAAAATCGATTTTTAACAATTTTGATTTTTTTAAGGGTCGGTCCGAAGTCATCCATTTCATCCGTTTCCCAACCGATCGCATGATATACTTCATCTAGCTGGTGCGCAGTAAGGGTTTTGCCCAGGTCAGCAGCACGTTTCGCGCAATCGGCAGAGGGATGATCAAATACGCCAAAGACGCCGAAAAGGTAAGAGGCATCAACCCAATGAAAACAAATTTAGCCAAATTAGTATAACTGAAGTTGAGAAGAAAAAAAAGGAATTCCGACACAAATCCATCTGAAGGATAGATGAGGAATGGGACAACTAATTTTGTTTGCTACATCAAAGCAGAGAAAAGAGAAAAAAAATTTCTTAGTCAATCGAAAGTCGTTTACTTTATACTAATTTATGTTATACGAACTTTAAGAAACCTAACCATAAAAAAAACATTTTTATTTTAAGGAACTGGGAATGTACTTCCACAAGGTTGACGAGTTGCAGTCGCTGATCAGGGGCATTGAACTTATCGCAGCCAACAATGCCGACGAATGCTTTTACTACGAAAATCCGTTGGACTGGCGCTGGTCCAGCACCGACCACAAACACATTGGGTCCGAACCGAACCCGGACGGACTACAATACCCCTGTGTGGTGTGCAACATCGGTTCGGGAGTTTCAGTGATGGTGGTCCGGGGACACCATGACTGTCTCCGCGTGTCGGGCCCAGGTTTATTTTAGAAAATTATCTGTCAAAAGCTTTTTAAATAACTGATTAGCATTGGCGGTGGCGACACATACAACAGGGACGGTACCAAGAAAAAAAAATTTTAGACCAGTACATTGTTCGGGTGCTCAGGGGTTTTCAAAGAAATAAAAGCACCAGTGACCTTGAACCAGGCGATAATGCTTATATTTCTAGCACACCGTCTATTGCGGCCGTTGCCACCCGAGCTCGGCTGCTCTGAGTGGAGTTCCACAACTCGATCAATCCGGACAAGCCGAACGCCACTCCGGCGCCCTCTGACAGAGACAAGATAAGTGCAGGCAGGGCCGTAAGAGCCCGATCATTTATATAAAGCTAATAAGAAAATAACTTTTTGACAACTTTTCACGTTTTTACAACCGTTCTTGGCTTTTTTTAGGGGGATGGCAAAAAAAAATTATCTAACAAAAGGAACCAAAAAAAAAGAAGAGGAAATATATGTTGACACTGGCCCTCAGGCTAGCCAAAAAAACATTAAACACAGGAAGGTGTCTGAATATCCTAGTTCTAAAAAAAACGGATCTCAGTCGGCCCTGTGAATTTCTCAATTTTCTAGACTTGCCGCGAGCAGCATGAGCTCCCCATCAATGGCGTCAAGGGATCCCGCGCATTCCGAAGCATGTTTGCTACGCAGGGTACGTGAGTTAGCACTCGTCTTTAAGGTAATAGGACGCAAATAGGAAAAATAAGAAAAGGAAAAAAAAGGCAGACTGTGAGCCTCTAATTAATTTTAAAGCAGTTTTCGAACTAAATATTTCGCTTTATCCTTCCCTCTCACATTTTCTTTCGATCTTTTCCACAAATAATACACCATCTCCTCCATCCCTCGTCTCTAAGTACTCGTGTCTATAAATTTTATTTCCAATTCTAAGTCTGGCATGAACATATTTCTGCCTTATACACGTCCTAATTTCTAATCAATCCTCTCAATCAATCGAATCTAAAGAATTTCTCGTCAAATTAGGGATTAAATTTCCATTAATGCGCGATAAATAAAAAAAAACTTTCTTTCCCCCGACCAGCTGCTTCCAGTCCCAGTGTGAAGGAACCCCGTCCCCACCATGCTATGCTACAGTGATCGAATAATGATCAGTTTTAACCATACACCGAATAAAAATTAAATAAATGTGCCATTTTTCTGATTTTTGTGTCCGGCCCTCGGGCCAGTAAGGTAGAAGCATAGGGATCCATTCAGAAATCATTGAACTAAATGATGCCACCTTAAAATGTCCATTAATCACTAAGATCCAGCAGCATGGAAATTGCACTCTTTTCTCTCTCTCTCTCTCTCTTTCTTTCGGGCAGTGGGCCACATTGGACTAGTTCTACGTGAGCAAGTTCGGGAGCCCACTGCCCATTCTTCTCTGTCTGGGATGCCCACATTGGACTAGTTCTACGTGAGCAAGTTCGGGCGGCATCCCATTATCTACTCTACTTATTCCTGTCCTTCTATTTCATGCTGCTGGATCAGTTCTAAAAAAATAGATAATAACAAAACAAGAGTAAATTTCAATGATGTTTGATGGATCCTTATGTTGAAGCCGAAATTTTGTCATTTGATTTGGATTTTTTTTTTCGCCACTGAATTCGATGATGGACAAAAGGTTTGTGCCGGGCTGATGTGTTTTTTTTTGGGTGGGGTAACTCTTGGTTCCACATTATGGTCTCGTTATCATGACAAACCCAAAGAGCAAAAAGCTGGTGATCTAGACCGTTCTAAAAAACAAACGGGACCAATCAAAATTTTCAAAACAATTTTGACAGTTGCATGTTCCAAAAAAAGGTTTTTAAAAAAACAAGATCTTCCAAATGCGAAAGAAAAATTTTCAAATAACAGGCATCTTCCAAACGAAAACAGCATAATACATGGGGAGAGAGGCATTCATAACTGAACACTAATCAAATCCATGAGTGATACTATAAAAGTGAATTAGATCCATTTGACTAGAAAACAATCACTCGGCACAGACCTGAACCAAAAAAATAATAAATAAGTGGCTGGTCCGTGGGCCGGAGAAAAAAATGGTGTGAATTTGGTGAGGGCAAGGGATTCGCTTGTTGTTCTGACATGTCCTTGGTACATGGCCGTTCTTAGTTCGTGAAGCGATTGGTCTGGTTTATTCGGCAACTGCATCCTGCCTCCCCAACGACCATCCCTTCCTGCCATTGCAACTTACTGTTCCTCTCCCAATCAAGGATTCTTGCAATCCTACGTCCTGGCCCGAAGCAGATCATTTCCCCCCGTCCTGGCCAGAGTTCTCTTTTCGTGCTTTTGTTTGTCCACGGCCCTCAAGCCGTTCATAGGAAAAAAATTAGAATGTTTCCACCTCCCTTATAGAAATAAAAGCATGGACAAGATTTTTAATTTATTCACTTCCTTAGCGTTCATTGAACCACCCGAAAGTGAGCTTGAAGACCAGCTCCACGTGACCCGGGTGCACCGATACCCCCTGGGCTTCGATCCCATCGGAGTGCAGATGGGCGAGGCTGACAGCGGTCCGGCCCCACTCGCCGGAGCCATAGCTTTCCGCTGCGGGGCTGAGGAGTATGTCCCAGTGCTCGCGGCAGACACGCAAAAACGCGGGACTTCCCAGCTCCGGACCGTGGCCAACAAATTTGTGTAGGAATATTGCTCTTATCCCGCCCATGGGGTCCATCTTAAGGAAAAATGAGCTCCATGGAGCGGCCATTTTTAATGTGAGCCAGAATTGGCCGTTCACCCTCCCCACCACCGTGACGGCGCACGATCTGGGGCACATCATCGGCAGTCCCACGGAGACCACCGACCGCCACTGCCTTATCGCTGGTGCGGGTGCGTATACGCACCCGCACTACGATATGGCAGGGGCGTCGGTGTGTCACGTGCTTCTGCACGGGGTCAAGGTGATCAATGGGTCCCCCTTCTGCCCATGATTCTGTGATTAAGTACTGGGCACTCACTGATCCGACCGTCGACAACTTCAGACGGTACGCGGAGCTTTGCCAAGCCACCGGCAGGTGCTACGACACCAGCTCCCCCGACTATCAGCGCCAGTTGGCTGCGTTCTTCCGGGACACTGGTGCCCGCTTGTTGGTGCAACAAGCGGGGGAAAGTGTTTTTCTCCCCGCGGGCACCATCCATGGAGTGTTTACACCAGAGAAGAGCATTAGCCTCACCTGTACTTACTACAGGGCGAACGATCTGCCGGTCTGCTCCACTCTGGCATCGCTCAGGGACAAATGCCAGATTAAGGTGGGGGAGAAGGATAAGATTATGAAAGGCATGACCGTTGCCTACATCACAGGAGACGGAAGCTGACCGCGATCTCTGTGCCTTCGTCAGCACCCTCTTGGCCAAGGCTCTGGAAGACGGACTTGCTCCAGCGACTGCCCCTCAACTTCATGCTCGGTTTCTCGAAGCTGAACGGCTTCGAGGAGGCTCGACAGCTTCAGGCGCAGCTCCCGGCCGAAGTTGAGGCTGAACCCATGGAGGCAGATCCCGATGGACCTCCTGCTCCGGTGAGAGAATGAGAAAAGAAATGATGAAATGGATAGGACTGTGAATTCGTAGGAACGGCGAAAGCGGAAGCCCAAGCCATCAAAGGCTACCCAGGCGAAACGGGTCCACCGGTTGGAGAACGTGCGTGAGACCGGAACATGGGGGGAATCGAGTGAGAATTGAGAGGGATGAAGGTGACGCAATTGGCCAGCCATTGACAGCTCTCTATTCATTGCTTTTAATTTTTTTTGTCGCAAATTTGATATAACTAAAAAATTTTCCAATTTCTGTTTGAATCGAGTCTATTGGTGGGAATATGAATCGTGGGAAACCAAGGTGTTCATTCATCGCGAAATCTATCCCAAGGTGTCCTCTTTCTTAAGTTGTACCGTTTGGGTCCATCTTCCGATGGCAACTCTCCCTCTTCGCCATTATTCAAATCTTTGTTCTTTTTCCCTGGCCCTCGAGCCAGTTGGGTCGCATCGCTGTCTTCCGTTGCCGTTACGCCCCGATCGGTCCGTTCTTCCATTGCATCCCCTGCGTTGTCCACCGTTTGAGTTGTCCGCGAATTCTCCGCTTCGGCCTGCTTCAACATCTCTTCTTCCTCCGTCGGTGCTTCGGGCAGGCTGCAGGCCGGTCCTAGGAACTCAAAGCAACGTTTGACCTGGTTGATGTGCAGTTTCCTCGGCCTTGAATTTGGAGAGGTGCAGCTTACGACTGTCACGTGGATTCCCTCCAATTCGACCACACGAAAAATGCCTTTCCATGGCAAGTTGAACTTCTTTGATGTGCCGACCTTTCCGTCGTAGTTCCGGATCAGTACCCTATCGCCAACTTGAAGCGTGAGTGGACGCGCCCTTCGGTCGTACTGCTCCTTCATTTTCATCTGAGCTTCTTTGTGAACTTCAGCAGCTGCACTCCATGCAGCCCGAAGCGAAACCACCAGCCTCTGCTTGAACTCTGACCTGTCTGAAAGGGCCACGGGGTCTCTGACTTTCGGGTCTATTATCTGGTCGCAGCAGAATATCGGGTCGCGCCCGAACATTAGGAAAAATGGCGACTCACCCGTCGAAGCATGTACTGACGTGTTGTAGCAGAAGCTGGCGGCGTCAAGGAACTCATCGAAGTCCGGCTGACCCTTGTTGATGTACTTGGAGAGCATGTTATGGAAGGTCCTAAAGGACCGCTCCGTGGTGGCGTTGCCCTGACTCCAATGCGGAGTGGCGTAACGCTTGTTGATGTACAGGAGCGAACAGAACTCCCTGAAAAATTCGGAGGTGAACGCGCTGGCGTTGTCCGTGATCAGTTCCACGCATCCTCCATATCTCAAATAGCAATTAATGAAAAATGCATGGGCAATGGTTTGAGCCTTAGTATCGGGCACCGGCACCGAGACCACGTACTTGGTGAACCAGCAAATAATGTTTAAGATATGCTTGTTTCCCTTTTGGGTAACAGGCAATGGTCCGGCCAAGTCCAACCCAACCCGGGCAAAAAGGGTGTTCGAAGGGACAATCACCATTTCTGCTCTATACCCAGGGGTGGGAGAGTGTCTCAACTGGCATGTTATGCAAAGTTTGACCCAAGTGAGTATGTCCGAATGCATCCTAGGCCAATAATACCTCCTGCATTTGGTCAAGGTCTTCCTGTAGTTCAGATGCCCACCACCAAGAAGAGAGGAGTGAAATGATTCGAAAATCAGACCTCTTAGTGAGATGGGCACATAGATTTTTGGTGGCTGTTTGGGGTCCTTGCAGTACAGTACACCCTCTTCGAGCATAAAGTCAGCCGTGCCGGCAGCGAACGCTTCTTTCTCCTTTTGATCAAGTCCTTCAGGGAATTCTCCAACTTGAATGAAACGAATGTAGGCTGCGGCTTCCGGATCCTTCCTTTGTTCCTCCTCGAGTTTGACATGATAGGAAGTGCCATCCTCGTTTCGCAGTGTCATTGTTCGGACGAACGGGTCCACGACGATTCTCGAATAGGGATCAATTGCTAAGCAAACTGGAAACTCCACCATATCTTCCAATTCATCCAAACTCTGCACTTCTGTCAATGGCACTCCTTCTGCTGCCCGTGAAAGCGCATCGGCCAACGAGTTCTGTCTACCTGCAATGTGAACTATCCGGATTTGATAGTTTTGCAGTTCAATTAGCCATCTGGCCAGCTGGGCATTGTTCTCGGCTTTCTTCAATAAAAACGCCAGAGGTTTATGATCGGTATGAAGTTCGACGTCGGACATGAAAATAAATGGGCGGAATTCCCTCAAGGCATAAATTATCGCTCCAAGTTCGACCTGTACCGCCGGCCATTTGCGCTCCGATGCCGAAAGCGTGCGGCTGCAATAAGAAATCGCAGAAAAGGTGCCCGTGACCTCATTTATCTGCATCAAAACCCCTCCTTGTCCCACATTCGATGCGTCTGTAAAGATGTGAAATGGTTTACTGTAATCAGGGAAGATTAGATTAGGTGCCCGGGAAAAAAGATCCTTAATTTTGTCGAACGATTCCTGTTGTTTCGTGCCCCATTCAAATTTGTTGCCATCCCTAGTTAATCTGAGCAAAGGTTCGATGACCATCGAAAAATTTTCTATGTGCCTCCTGTAAAACCCGGCTTTTCCCAAAACCCTTTTTACTTCTTTCACATTGGTGGGTTCTGGCATCTCCTTGATTATCTCAATTCTGCTTAGACTTGGCTTAAAACCACCCCCGGTCAAGATATACCCAAGAAAATTCATTTCCTTAGAGGCAAAAACACACTTTTTGGGACTGAGTTTGAGATTGTAGAGTCTGAACCGATCCAAAACCTTCCTGATTGCTTCCAAGTGAACCGAGAATTCCCCCTCTTTAGTGAATATTAGCACATCGTCAACGTAGGCAAGAGCAACATCCTCTAGTCCTGATAATACCACAGCCATCGCTCTGGAAAATGCAGCCGTTGCGTTCTTCATCCCGAATGGCATTGTCAGCATCTGATACACACCGTCCTCTGTGATGACTCCACACTTCTTCGAGGTGTCATCGCTTAGCTTGATCTGCAAATAGCCACTGGCCAAGTCCAATGAGGTGTAGAATTTGCAATTTCCGACGCGACCCATAATGCTGTCCAACCTGGGGAGAGGATATCTGTCGGGGATGGTCACTTCGTTTAACTTCCGGAAGTCCAAACATGGACGGATTCCACCATCTTTCTTCTGCACGATGACGATCGGTGTCACCCATGGTGTATCGGATTCCACCATCACACCTGACGCCAATAGCTGCTCAATATGCTTTTTTAATTCTTCGCGATACTTATACGGCGTCCTCCTTGGCAAAGATGAAACCGGTTCATCGGTTGTTGTCGTGATGTGATGTTCTGCTGCCGAGAAAAGACCTAAGTCGTACTGACTTTTGCTGAAAACGTCCGAGTACTCCTCCACCACTGCTTTGAGCTGGTCCAACTCATCTCCGATCACCACTGATTTGGAGAAGTCCACTTTGAAGGATGGGTCAACAATCAGCCCAGTGCGACTCTGAACCGCCAGAATTTCTCTTGAACACTCTTCGCGTAAAAGACCAAACTCATCACAAACTATTTCGTTGGCAAAAGCGAGATGGGATCCTTTCCACAATCTCTTCGGTTCCATGGTTGGATTGATCACCGCAATTTTCATTTTTCCATCGCCCGCAAGCGATACACTTGAGACCACTGCAAGTCCCAGTTTTGCGAGACTTGCATCCGGTCTGTCCACTACAACAGAATTTCTCAGCGGAGGAGATGTTTCTACCAGTGCATTTATCAGCACTTGGGAGTCCGCTGGAACCAAGACTTCCTCCTCTGATGCAATCCGAATATCATTCAACAACATGATCGATCTCTGCCCAAACCTAACTTTTCTTCCGCCCACCGAAAAGGTCCTTTGCTCATAGTCAAAGCAAATGGGGGGAAGACGCTCAAAAACATCCCCTCCAATTATGATGCTGTAATCCCTCGAGACAGTGAATTCGGAATCGTCAACGAAATTGATCACGGCAGTGACTTTCACCTCCGCAATCTCCAGATTGACTCTCGCGCACTCCTTTAGCCTTATAATGTGCCCTGAGGCACTCATGGCCTCCATATCGCATGGGACAACCTTGCAGAATAGCTTCTCCGCCACCGATCTTGGTGCAACACTTAGACTTGCCCCAGTGTCCAATAAACATCTTGCAGGCACGGAATTCACATTCGCAGTTATGACTACGGAGTGCGGCGATATGGCATTGACAGCTTCCGGCAAGGATGGCAGTACTGGAGCAGTCGCATAAGAATCTGAAGACAGGGAGCTCTCTGGACGCGACTCATCAGTATCCGTGTCGCTTTCAAGGCGAATGAGCTCAACTTCTCCAGTTTCTAGGGCAAAATATTCATTCTCCTGCGCGGAATTGTCCTTTGCAATGATGATCGGCTTCCCCTGATCCATTTGCATGGATTTCACTGCAATATTTTCATGGGGTGCCTCAATGCGTGCAAGAACGAAGTCCGAGAACAGCATTAGCGTAAGCTCTGCGTACGCTTGCTCAAAAGATGTGGTAGCCCAGTCCGTACCAAAAGTAGTTCTGAAATGTCCCTCTAAATTCACCCCACGGAATGATCTAAGAACATTGCCGGACATTGAATTCGTTTGACTATTGCCCGCAAGCAATACGGTGGTAGTTCGAGCTCTTACCCACCGGACTGGGATCGGAAGTGCCAGATACAGTGCACGGACCAACATGAGTATTAGCATCCATCCCATCAGCGAAGAAAAACCAGCTGAATCAGACTCCGATGCGCCATCCGATGAACTGCGAGGAACTGCTGGCGCTGACCGAGCCAAAGGCACCTGGAGGGCAAGGATTGTCGCCAGAGCAAGAGCTTTGGTTGCCCTGTTTCGCAAGAATCTGGCACTGGTGCGCATCCGTTTCTGACGCTTCAACGGTCGTTCTCCAAGAGTCAATGGTTCGATTAGCTTGATGGGATTGAGTTCAATTTTTGGCCCAAGTTCTATTTTTGGAGGGTCGCACTCCTGTTTGACTTCCTGTATGATTTCACCTGACTTCGGCTCCGGTGTGGGTGTTTCGCCTGACTTGGGCTCGTCCTTTTCGGAATCGGACGGATGCCCACCAGCCTGGTTGGGGCCAAATACCATTCTCCTAGATGCTCCCTTACCTTTGTATTCATCTCTCAGCATTAATCCAAACCTTACCAAAAAGTCGGCAAATACAATGCCCACCATCACCACGAGGATCACCCTACCAACCTGCAGCCAATTCCCAAAGATCGCTTCCTCAACCTTCTCCCTGACGTCCTCCCACTGTTCTGAGAGCGACTCCAGGACAACAGTGTCGGATTTGTGGATCCCATAGGTCATCTCGCTCAGCTTGGCCTGGTTCGCATCATAGACCTGTCCCAACAAATCTGAAACATTGAACAAGGTCAGATGATGAAAGGAATGAGGACCAAAGGTTGGTGGTGAGGGAAGATCAGACCCCATATTATCGATCTTATTTACCTCTACATGCTTGATTTGCGCATTGATTTGGTTCACCTCAATTAGCGTTCCGTTCACAAAGACCAGATGCTTGCGGAATTCCTCGCAGGGAGCTTTTCTCGATGTCGGATTGATGATCATTGTCTTGGGGTCCATGAACGCCAATACCTCCTTTCCTCTCACACCAAACTTCAACGGCAGAAGCTCATAACAGTCAGGCTTTCCCGTTTGGTTTGCACCAATCGGCACAAATCCATATTCACCTTCCATCAACTCGGTACACGGCCAGACCTTCAACAAATTCGGACCGACTCTCTTGGCGACTAGCCTGCCAGATTGGAACAGAGTTCTTGCGAATTCTGTTGGATCCGACAGCAGCGCCGAGGCTGCCCAACGACGGGTCTCGACCATGTAGTCACAGATCGATTTGATGGTGTGCGCGAAGGACACCGACAGCACCTGAGTAACTCGGGTGTCCAAATATCCGAGTTTTGCATCGAGTTCTGACTCCGTGACCAACCCTTCAGTAGACCTACGTTCTCTGCGCCCACCGCGTCTGTTTGACTTGCTCGTCATCGGCAGGTCCTGCACCGCAAACCCTTCCGCTGTTCGTTCCAATCCAGTGCCGCAAGAATGCACCTTGTGCGTCGTGTCGTAGAAGGTCAACCGCATGCTGGCTTCATCCGTGACCCACACATTGTCGAGTTGTAGCCCTTTCCATGTCCCAATCTGTCTAAACTCACAGTTGGCTGTTGCATTGGTGTCCCACAAAATCACCGTCCGATCCTCAAGATGGCAGATGCCATCCCGAAAGATGCAGGTTTTCGACGATCCTTGAGGAGTCTGAATTCCTGGAACCCCACGCTTCACCGTCAACTTTGTTTTGAACAGATAGCAATTGTCACTATGGGCCTCTCGCCACCCGAAGGAGCCCACAAACCACCAACGAGGCGATGCATCGATTTTTAAATCGGTGTGGAGAAGGCCTCCTTCATCGATCAGGGGTCCTAGATTGCACTTGCTTTCTTCAATCATTTGGCGGCATTCTCCAGGAGTGACTTCTAGCGCTTCAGGGTCAAGCTTCTCCGTCAATGGCACATTGCTGATGGACGTCGATTTCAGGATCGCTTTCCTGACCTTCCTGCATACCCAAGCGTCGATCGCATGCACAAAGGTGTTGGGTGCATACACTTTCAATGTCCTGGGTACCGGAAACTTAGAG
>LDKF01003320.1:1437-14349 GCA_001026735.1 Rotylenchulus reniformis | reverse complement strand
TAGTGGTGGTAGTGGTGGTAGTGGTGGTGGTGGTTGTGGTCGTGGTGGGAGGGATCGTGGTTGTATGTTTCAACCTCCTAAATAGTTAAGGTCATTTTTAATAGTTAAGGTTTTTATAATGTCGTTTTTATCACTATAACTAAAAGATAGTATTAGCATAAAATCATGATTTATAGGATTATTACTGAAAAAACGAATTGCTATTTAAAGGCATGAAAAATGGAGTGGTCTGGGAACTGACGTGGCAAAATGTTGATGTATAGACTTGAGAAAATTTATGAGAAACACGTGAATACACTATGAGCTCATGGAGTTTTTTTTATATTTTTCTCAAATTTTTGTAAAATTCATGAAATTTGAAACAGGCTGAAACCGAGCATATTTTAACTCCTGTGTAAGGATTAAAAAAACAGACTTGAAATAGCATAATCCCACATATTGGTTTTCGAGGTACTGTTCTTCGTCTGGTCCGAATGTTGGCAGTTTCATTTGGCTTTCGTCATAGCTTCCTTCTGGTGCAAGCCAACACTCAGCGCAAGTTACGTTGTCTTCCCAATAAGTCTCCAGAAATGCTTCGTTGCCTTTTTTGAACAAATCTTTTACAAATTTCGGGCACAGTATCCGGTAAATTCCATCAGGTTCAATACAGCCATAGGCGATGATTTGCAAATCCAGATCGAAGTCTGAAGAAGAAATGTCATTGTTATATGTAGCAGATCAAAGTGTCGGGCACCGTTAAGAACAAGAGTTTTTTGAACTAAAACTTCTTTGTGTGCCGTAAGGTGACCAAAAGTCCCACTTGTCAATAAATGTAAGTTTTATTGCTCTAATAAACTAATAGCAAGTAAAATGCAGTCAGAAGAATTTTATTTTTTTGTTGGAATGTTTTGAATAGATACATTCTTCTGAGAAGATATCAAATGGAAAGATGGAGAAACGCCCACTCCGAGGAAAAATATAAGTGAGGGAGAGTGGCCGGTTCCGTAAATCGTCCCAAGCTTGGTACTTGTAAAGTTTACGTACCCATTTTTGGAAGTAAATTTCGCAAGAAAGGTTTCCCGTGAATTCAGCTAAAATATTCTTTCCTGTGGTAATTTAGACGCTGAATCCGGTTCTGACGTCTAAGTGCATAGTCGGGTTGCCTCATTATTTAAAATGGACAATGATTAAAATTTTTTGATATCAGCGTCAAAAAGTGACGTCAGATGACGTATTACATCAAAATGGAAGTCGGAATCGGATTCAGCGTCAAAAATTACCGCAAAAAAGCGTTTTTTAGATAAGTTTACGAGAAAAAAATTAGTTTGAAATTTTTCCCAAAAATGGATACATAAAGTGTATACCTAAGTACCTCAAGCTTTTGACCCTTGCTGTATGCCATTCGATTCCTCTATCCTCTCCCCAAGGTGCATGAATATGAAAAAATTTCTTGCCGGAGATCAATTAATGTTGATTGATGGGTTATATAGTCCTCATAACTAGACTGTTCAATAAGTGAATGCTGAAAAGTTAAGATTTTTTAAACCTAGATTATTATTGTTAGGCTCGCCATAATTTGGGTAAAAAAAAATTTAAAAAAAAATTAAGATTTTTTAAACCCAGATTATTATTGTTAGGCTCGCCATTGGGTAAAAAAATTAGGTAATAAACCGTTTTCCTCTATCCTCTCCCCAAGGTGCATGAATATGAAAAAATTTCTTGCCGGAGATCAATTAATGTTGATTGATGGGTTATATAGTCCTCATAACTAGACTGTTCAATAAGTGAATGCTGAAAAGTTAAGATTTTTTAAACCCAGATTATTATTGTTAGGCTCGCCATTGGGTAAAAAAATTAGGTAATAAACCGTTTTGCCTAGTAAAAGTGCAACGGTTATCATGAATAGCCTGGCCAAATGATGGACGGGAATGAGATTATTTGGTACATATAAAATGGAAATTGGGCGCCGATGTAAAATGGATTTTATATAAAACTACTAACTACTAATGGATGAAATGTGAATGTGTGATTTTTCCAGTCAGAAAGTTTATCTCGGATTGCCTCCAATATGAAATTTTTGCATAATCTCGCACTCTTTGGATAGAGGAATCGAATGGTATGCTTTTTTAGCTTCTACATAGTACCTTAAAATCCAAAACTTAAAATAAACTAACTGAGAATGCAACGCCCGACGGCACAACGTCCTTTGTCATCTGGACACTTATAAAATGGTTCATCCACATTACTTTTTTCGGGAATCTTAATCCCCGTCATATTGCTTTGCAGCTGATGGTAGCAGAACGGAGCTATGAAGGGATAGGAATTGGTTGTTTGTTGCCTAATTCAAAATTAAAGCTGACTAACAGGTCTGTTCAATAAATGTTCATCTGCTAATGGGCGGAAAGGGTTGATTCCAAATATATTAAATCTTTTGAGCTATTCTTTCCGCTATAACAATGCAAATGACGGCAGATATAATCTTTATGCAAAAAATGGCCGTTTTAGACGTCCGAATATCGTAGCAGAATGATACAGTTATTTGTGAATACAGATGAGCTTTATTTTTTTATTTAAATTTATCTACCCAGTGAAACCCTAACCTTTTTGTCTGGAAAGGTTGACCAGCAGCAGGAAGATTGACACAAGAATGCAGAGAGAGAGGGTTGAAGGGGAAGCCATTTTGGGGATTTGAGAAATCGCAATAAATTGCAAAATCTGAATAGTTTATGGCAGTTTAGGGTTATTTCACACCATTTGAGGTAACGACATTTGCGCTCTTGCTATATCTCGGTTTGAAGCAAACCTAGAGAAATGGATATGGTGTCAAAAATATAATAAAAAATTAGCTACAAATGAGCCAAGGCTCATTTGGATATACCAACATTTAATCTGTGAAAAAGCTGTTTTCTTTTTTTGCCTGTAAAAAAGCCAGTATCCCTGCCATGATTTTTAATTAAAAAAATTAGTAGGAAGCATTATACTTATGGACCCACGGAGTCGTATATTTTCTGATGGTGTAAAATGAGAATAAATGATACTAAGAAAATTATGTGGGCACCATCCGCCGATGGTGAGCACCGATAATTCTGGAAAAATCATCCATAATGGTTTTATGTGGGAAAAGCTATGGAATTCGGAATGATAAAATGGCCTGGGAAAATTGCTGACCCTTACACAATACCATATACCTATCTGCGAGCGGTGATTCACAGGGATTGCCCGTCCTATCTGTCGAATACCCGCGTCCTTCCTCCTCTCCCCCCCCCCTAATTAGGGTTCACAGTTTCCGAACTCTCTTTCTCTGACCAAAAAATCAAATTTCTCAAAAAAAATAGTAGAGCTTAACTGGATGGACATAGAATTACAATTCCATGTTTTTGTCTTGCTAATTAGAATTGAAGTTATTGGTCAAAATTTGAAAGTAATTTCAAAATGGCATGTATTAAATGAGGATGAATTAATCTCGCTGGGTGCTGCGAACGACTTTCGAAAGTTGAAAATGCTAAGGTCAAAATAAATAACAAATATCTAAAATAAAATAACTTATTATGCTATGATTTAGACGAGAAAATCTAGTGCTTTCATTATCCCATTCGAATTGGGTCACTTTTAAAATAAAGTTATGGCCAAAAAACTATGTAATTGGCAATATTTCACGAATGACCGAAATTCATGTGAACAAAATGGAATCGAAAAGCCAGAGAAATTGGACCAAAATTTTGGTAATTAGGGTGAAAAAATATATTGCGACTAAAAAAATTAATTTTCTTAGTCAAAAGATGCAACTTATTATACAATTTTTTTCTCCGGTAGTCACCTAACAGGACTGCCGATAAGCCATACCAACCCAGAGGCTACCATTCCAAATCCCGCCTGATAAAAATCCCGCCACTAACGAAAACTTTTTTGAAGCTTGCTAAGCCAAAACTATAAAAGACAAATATGTGCAGAAATTTATGCTCTATCTTCTAGCATTTTTAGTTTTTCAAATTTCTTAAAAAATTTTAGAAATTTTTCAAAATTTTCACAAAATTGCGAAAAATCGTGTTTTTAAGAAATTTTTCAAAATTTTTCGTAGAAAATTTGTAAAACTAAAAAGGCTAAAAGATAAAGCTGAAATTCTGCACATATTTGTCTTTTATAGTTTTGGCCTAGCAAGCTTCAAAAAAAAAGTTTTCGTTAGTGGCGCGATTTTGATCAGGCGGGATTTGGAATGGACGCAAACCCAGACGTGTTTTGTGCAGTAGGAAAACCAAGACCAGTGGCGATTTTTGAGAGGGGGCGGCGAGAGGGGGGGGGGGGAGTCGGAGACGAGAACCCACCCCTCAAACCATGATGGCACAGGTTCATCCGCCAAATTTTTTTTCAAACCATTCTTTCAATAATATAATATTTTACACAAAACAAAAAAACGGTTCCGAAGCTTACTTGTTAGTTAGATCCCTAAAAATATGGACAAGAAATTTGGAAATAACTGAATCTGGGCTAATAAGAAAATGGGGATCACTGTACAATGTACATATGGACCATTACACTGCCCATATCCATGATGTGAAAATGATAGTAAGTATTTATATGGGCACACCGATGCGATGGGCACCGTTAACTCTATGAGAAAATCAATGATTCATCACGAATTTTAGCTATGGGAGAAGAGCTGTGGAATTCGGAATGATCATAATGGCCTGGGAAAATTGCTGGACTTTACACATATATGTGTCGGAGGATTCACAGGATTGACTGTCCCATGTCATCCGCATTCTTCTCCCGTGATAGGCCTCACAGATTCCGAAAACTTTCTCTGATGGCCGTAAAGTCGAATTTCAATCAAAGAAATCAGCAGAGCTCTACTGGGTGATTAAAATGAGGTATCACTTCCCTATATTTTTATGTTTCTTGTCAATTCCAGGGTTGAAGCTGTGTCAAAATTTCACATGTAAATGAAGATTGATATTGATCTCTGTTGGTACAGTACTCCAAATGGCTTTAAGGAATTCACAAATGACTATTATGCGGGTAAGAATTGCATATTTAATCGAATTTATAAAAATTATTTTAAAAAATTCAGACGGGGTCAACCCAATTTGTGCTTTCTATCCTTCGCAATGGATAACTTGAAAATACAGGTATGGCATAAACCATGCATTTGTTCAAATCCATTTTTGGACTTAATATCTTCATTAAAATCGCCATGTTATCTCCATTCACTCTAAAATTTACCTTCCCCCACCCTCTATAAATAATAAAAGAATCGGATCAATATGGAAAACGTAAAAAACAATCCAATAGGCCGATATTTTTTAATAAAATCTAAACTTGACATGCTTAAATTTTATATAATGAAGCTTTGATTAAGAAACAATACAAAATTCTTTTTTTTTCTCGGTATCAATTTGCATCAAGATATGGTCTAAAACTTGGTGCAAGGATCCGGGATACGTGCGGAGATCCTAAATGTTTGAAATAAATTCATTTTTGAAATATAACTTTTTCATTGTAATATTAAGAGTTTATTTTTTAATTTTTTTACATTATTGTTACAACATTATTCACTGTTCAACTTCCTGCCGAATTTATGTCCTTCTTACAAGTTAGCTCACTATCACAGCCAACTGTTCCCTTTCTTTTTGGCCGATTAATAGTAGGGTGCAGCGGGATCGGGATCCCGGCCGGGATCCCGATGTTTCGGGATCGGGATTCGGGATTGAAATCCCGAAATGGCCAATCCCGATCCCGAAGCCGGGATCCCGTATCCCGAAATTCAGAATTTCAATCCCGACCGGGATCCCGAATTTTTTTGAAAAAATATTATTATTATATTCTTAAGAAATCGGACAATTCCAATCTTCGTTTGAATATATCTCAACATTAAGCCAAATTACCTTTTGTATGTATTCTAACCTTTTCTCTTCTCTTTTTTTGTTCACTCACCATTTTTATTATGTTCTCTACCCATATTTTTTTGTTTGCCCCTTTTCCCTTCCATCCTATTTGATAGAGGCGTTTCGTTAAAAATTAATGAATATTCATAATTTGTTGTAAAATTTATANTTTAGAGTGAAATTTCTTAATAAATCTTTAGAAAAATTGAAAATTTTCTTAGCAAAGAGGCCCAAATTTTTTCAAATTTTACTCCGGCGGCCCCTATCGGGGCCGCCGACACCCCACATAACACTGAAAGTTTCCAAAAATAACGCCTTAAGCAAAATTGCAAAATTTCTCAAGTCCTAGGTAAATTTTTTTATACCCCTTCGTAAATTTTTCCCCTCTGACCCCCTTACTTTCGTAAAAATTTTGACAGACCCCCTTCGTAAAATTTTTGATCAACATCGGATGGGTAAATGAAGAGATGCTTGATGTAATTGATGAGATTGGTTGAGTACATTTTCAATTTTTTGGAGATGTTTATTGATTTTGATCAATTAATTTAAATTTTTTGGCGTTTTTGAGTTTTTTTGTCAAAAATCCCGAAAAAAATTCGGGATTTCGGGATCCGGGATCGGGATTGACTTTCGGGATATTCGGGATCCGGGATCGGGATCGGGATCGACTCTGGCAAATCCCGATCCCGAAAATCGGCCGGGATCCCGATCCCGCTGCACCCTAATTAATAGGCCAACACATTAACAACACTTTGGATATAAACAAATCTCTTGGACCAATTGGCCTCTTCCTACACACATTAATTGTAGCAAATAATTGCAGAATTGGCCAAAAATTGAGTTTTCCAATTTGGAAACATTTATCGCTTAAAATCATAATTTTTCTGTTGAATCCAGCTTCATACATAAAGTAAGAATTTTAGACACAGTATCTAATTCATGTTAATATAGGTAGGTCAATTTGTTGCTGGGGCGTTAAAAAAAACCGTCACTTGTTAAATTTGGATAAAATGTATTTTTAAAACTGAAACCGAGACCAGAAGTATAAAAAAATTGTGCAGAATTTATGTGTTTTCATCCTTTAATATCTTTAATTTTTCCGAAATTCGATTAAAAATTTCGAAATTCTTCAGAAATATCGAAATTTATTTTTCCTCTTTTTTTAAAAGAACATAAAATTCTGCATAACTTTTTTTATACTTTGGCCTAGCAAGCTTTCAAAAAATATTTTTTGCCAGATTGATCAGAGTGGCGTTCTTTTTTAAAGTCCTAGTACCGGTCAAGCCCCCTATAGTAAGAGCTTTGTTCCAATAAAAATATGTAAAAATTACACTCTTTTTGGTGCAATTTTTATTGTAATAATTTTTTAGCAAATAGAAAAATTCCAATAATTTTTCAAAAAAAACAAAGCCTCTTTAAGGTTACTCATTTTCACCAGAAATCCTTGCCTTTTACATGCGCAAAATGGCTTATACCGGCTTTATTTGGCCAATATTCTTCTACCTTACCATCACCTCATTGGTGTGCCATGTTGCACTCGGTGGCGTGCCATTGGACCATTTCTTCGACTTCGGTTCGGACCATGGCGACCTGAGGGACCAATTCAAATTATGCTCGACACTCGACAAAGATATTCGACATTTTCATTTGTCGAGTGTCGAGTAGAAAAATGTCGAGTAAATCCAATTAAAATTAAAAATTTTGTCAAGTGTCGAGTGTCGACTCGATTTGTCGAGTATCGACCGATATTTGTCGTGTGTCGAGCGTTTGTCGACTATTTGATTCAAATTATATTTGACAAATGGGGAAATCGACAAATTTGCTCGATAAACGACAAATATTTGGGGGGTGCAAAAAGCGGTGTACCAAATTTGTCGAGCACAAATTTTATGCATAATTCGGTCAATTTTTTATCTTGTAAAATTTATTTGAATTTTAATTAACAACATTAATCAAGCGGATTTGAGTTCCTAATTCTTCTTGGACGTAAAAATTACCAAATTTAGAATAAAAAAGAAAATATGCCATTATAATGGCGGAATTTAATTTTTTAATCCTTAAAAATTTTTTTGAAGAAAAAACTTGTTACAATTCAAGCAAAATTATATTAAAGTTTCTAATTGAATAATTTTCAAAAAATCGAACATTTTTATTTTTAGTCATAATAAAATTATGAAACTGAGAAAATATGCGACCCTATGTAAAATTTCTAAGGAATTCCAACTTCAATTCAATCCATTCCCATCCATTTTTAGTGCCTTTTTGAATTTTAATATAATTTTTATGTTTTGTCAAAAAGGCTCAATATTCAAAAAAGTGCGTCAAGAGAGATGAGCAGAGAAAAGAGGCTCACACCCTTTTCATCTCCTTATAAACAGCTGAGCTGTAAAAATAAGCAGCTCACAGCTCACCATTTTTAAAGTTAAACTTAACCTCCTGTAAGATGAGCTGTCAGCTATGAGCTGTGAGCTGTAAAAGTTAGCAATGAGCTGTATCGATTAAACTTAACTTAAATGAGCTGTCTCGACAAATTTCCGTTTGTCGAGTGTTTTGTCGAGTATCGAGCACAATTTGAATTGGCCCCTGCAACTGCGCAGATGCGACGACGACTGCTCTGAACGTGTCCAACTCGCCGTGCCCTTCCCATTCTTCGACACTCTCCACGGAAAGCTGTGGGTGAACATCAACGGGGCGTTGTCCTTCAAGGACGCGATCAGCAAGTACACGCCAAAGTGTGGTCCGGTGGAACATCAGTACAGCTCCATCATGCCCTATTGGTTCGTTGATAAGGCGGTCGAAGATGGAAAAATAAGAAAATTATAAAAAAAATACTATATTTTAGGAAATAGAGGGGAAGAGGATAAAATCCACTTTAAAAAATTGAGTGATTAAAAAAGCATATTAAAATGGAGCAAACAATAAAAGCACTATTAATTATGCGAATTAGGCGAAAAGTATAGGCTCTCCAACTTTTAGAGTTAATTTTTTTTGAAAAAACATTCAAAAATACCAATATAACGTATTCTCTCTAAAATAAGCCCCCTCTCTAAAATAAGCTCCCCCTTTGGGGAGGTTTGAAAAAATAAGCCCCAAGTAAAAATAGTTATTTTCTTTCATCTTTTCAATTTTCAAGAAATATAATTATTAAAAATTTATTACTCAAACCCAATTTAAGATGCCTAACACTGCTTAATAGAGGGGTCGAAAAAAAGCTCTCTAAAATAAGCCCCTCCTTTGGTGGGGGGGGGGGTTTGAAAAAATAAGCCCGGGGGCTTATTTTAGAGAGAATACGGTAGTCGATCAAACCATTTTTAAAAACTGTTTAGTCAATTAATTCCTCCAAATCTAAAGACCAAAAAATATCCGTTTTCTTGCATCCATATTATTAAATTTTTTGTGAAAACAAATTTTTCCAAAAATTTCTATAAATCCAAAATTATACAAGAAATTAAGAATATCCTCTGCCTATTTAAAGCCTTTAAAAAGCCTTTTAAAGTTTTTGACCTATCAAGTCAAAAGGATTAATTGGCCGCAATGACATTTTTAAGTTACTAGTACCACCCAAATTACATACCATCGAATAGATGCCATTTTGCCCACATCCAATACTAATTTTAGGGCCGACATTGACATTCGACGTACTGGGCACATCTTCTACAGCCAGTCCACAACGGATGTTGGCGCATTGGAGAAGGCCAGACGGGAAGTGGCGGATGCATTCCCGAACATGGCCACGGTGAAACCAACATGGCTGATGGTGGTCACCTGGTACAATGTGACCCATTACCCGGACAACTGCGAAGAATGTGCCTACAAACGACGCAACACTTTCCAGGTACGCCGTTCGTAATATGTAAACTCGGTTTAAATAAAAGTTAAAAATTGAGAAAAAAAAGTTAACTATAAATTGAGCTTACACCCACTAAAATTAGTGGTCAATTGGGATGGAATTTATGGCCCATCTACTTTGGCCAAAACCGTTTATTTTGGTTAGAATACAAACTGAATCAATAAATGTGAATTATTTTTTTATTTTTGTATCAGGCGGTATTGACTACGGATGGACGACATTCCTTTGCCATTTTCCTGTACCACAACATAACATGGACTACCGGTACGGAAAGCGGCGGTTCGCGGTATGATGGACTTGGAGGTATGTGAACAGCACGATAAGAGTGAAGAAAAATCAATGATCAGGATAAGGAGGGCCAAAGTCGAGTGGAAACCCAGTGCCGTTGGATTGTCAAGCGCAGAGATCGATCTGGACTTGGATCCAAGCCTGAATTTTTGGTGCTGTCGTTAAAAAAAGAGGCCAATCGGGACGTTAAAAAATGGCCAATGTGGCCAAAAAATTTTTTTGGCCACATTGAAAAAACTTTGCTAGGCCGCGAGTATAAAAAGCCATTGTATAGAATTTTATGCTTTATCCTTTGTTATTTTATTTTTTTCGAAGTTCGAATAAATTTTCGGAAATTTTCAAAATATCGAAAAATAGGACTTTTAGGAGACAGTTCGAATTTCTTTTTTCGAAATCCGAATAAAAAATACCAGAACAGAGGGCATAAAATTCTGCCCAATGGTTTTTTTTTACTTTCGGCCTAGCAAGGTTCAAAAAAAGTTTTTAACCAGACTGGCAATATTGGCCATTTTTTAACGCCCCGATTGGCCTCTTTTTTTGCACCGGTTTTTTCCTGAATTCAGATTCCAGATCCAGACTTTTTTTGGAATCCTAGATTTTTCTGAATTTTTATACAGAAACATCCGGCGGCAGTCTGGATCAAGGTCCAGTTCCGGTTCTATAAATTCAACTATTTAAGGAACAGCAGCCCAAGTGGGATTTGACTTGGGCGATGGAAACCCGGCCCACTACACCATGACACCCAGCTCGTGCACCGCAGATGTGCAGCACATTGACGAGCAGAGCAATGTTGCGGGTGCGGACAATGTGGGCAGATGGGTGTTCCGCGTGGACGGGGCGGCAATCCAAACGGCAGGATGCACGGAACAACAATGGCAAGCTAGACAACTGTTGCGCGTGCAGCCCAATGTGGTGCCGGATCTGGTCCCGACATCCATCGAACTGGTCAACTTGAATCTTGGGTTATATAACACAATTTGTTTGTCTATGATTTAAAATGAATTCAAATTGTTGTCTGATTTTTAATATAATGGACAACATACATAATGAACTTTGAGAATATAAATTCTTTTATGAATAAACTGAGAATCAAGAACTGTGAGACCGGTAAAAATAGTCCCAAAAAAATTTTAAAATTGGCCATTTTTATCAATAGATAAAAAATATAAATATATTTTCATCAATTTCTCTGGCTAAAAAATTTTAAAATTTTTCAACGCCCTATTTAGCATTTATTGTTTTAAAACATTAGAATTTTGGGATGAAACCGCTATTAAATCACTAATAAGTAAGATATTAAATGCTTTATTATAAATACATCATCTGCAGATTGGACCTTGTTTGGAAAATCAGAACGGCGTGGAAGCCAAGTGTCGCTTCTACGATTTTAACGGGAACACAACGACAACAAAGGCAAGCATTGTTGCTGACAGTCCCAACAACAGCATGGGAAGCAACACCAGATTCGTCTGCTGGACCCCAATATTTTACACGATCGGTGTGCCCAAATACGAATTTAGGTTCAGGTTAAAAATGCCATTTTGGTCAATAAACCCGGGAAATTTTTTTATTGGAATCAGATAATTTTATATCAAAATATTTTTGCAACTTTTTTGCATAGGTCGATTACATGTCCAATTGGAAATCAGTGTCAACAACACTGCGGACCGAGTCTATGATGGCTATTTGTACACCATCGTTGATCAACACAACAATGATGATGATGATGATCGTCCGCAGGTATTATCTTGATGGTGTTGTCCTCGGGCAGTGCCTGTTTGGTAATGTGCTAAATCGTTAAAAATGGCCAACGGGGTGTTAAAAAATGTGGCCAATCAAAGCAAAAAAATTTTTGGCTTGCTAGACCATGTATAAAAAAATTGTACAGAAGTTTATGCTCTATCTTTTAGTCATCTGGTTTTCGAACCTGCCAAAAAATTCAAAATTTTCATAAAAAGCCTATTTTTTATTTTTCCGGAAAAAAGCGAACAATTAAAAAGATAAAAAATAGAGTAAACAATTTTGCGCGATTTTTCTTTTTATACTTTTGGCATATCAAGCTTCAAAATTTTTTTGTTTTGATTTGCCATATTGGCTACTTTTTAACGACATAGACAACTGGGAACAGGTGCCCATGTCTGACCATTTTACATGTATTGCAAATTTCAGGCAATATTCTACCAAGATGGTGACGACATGTTGTTGAATTTGACATGGACGCCTGACGCTATAAGCAACACGACGAGGTCACATGTTGACATTGGTCTGGTCGGTTTGCCGGCGGGACGCAACTCTAACTCGACGCCTGCTGTCATGTCGCTGTTGTCGGACGCGCCTAACAGCGGGCATGCAGTTGTGAACATGACACAGTTGTTGGAGCAGTACCAGCACAACCGAGAACAACATGAACAATTCGCCAAACAAATGGCACAACTCATTGCCAGTCGTGTTTTGCTGATAATCGTCCCCAAAATTCGCGATACCGTTGATGAGCCATCTGAAACTGTTGATAGACTGAAGCGTTCTTTGCCAATATCCCCTTTCAGCAGGAGGTCATGGGATTGTAACCTAGTGGAACGTACCAACGAATGCAAAAAATGGACTTGTATGTAGCAAAAAAAAAATTAAAAAATTTTCAGCTAACCGCGATTTTTTAAGATGCCGAGCTAAGCGGGAAAAGAACAAATGTTATCAGTTCGATCAAATCTCATCACCGAATGGATTCTTCAAACAAAGCTACATCAAAGCTAAGCGAATCGTAAGTTTACAGGTGGTATGCGTTATTAGGTGATGAGATTGGTTGAGTACATTTTCAATTTTTTGGAGATGTTTATTGATTTTGATCAATTAATTTAAATTTTTTGGCGTTTTTGAGTTTTTTTGTCAAAAATCCCGAAAAAAATCCGGGATTTC